>JAMPIV010000008.1:0-288781 GCA_024509875.1 Oreohelix idahoensis | reverse complement strand
GGTGGGGGTTTGGGTTGTCTGGGGTTGGGGAGTTTTGGTGTTTGTGGTGGGGATGTGTTTGTGGGTGTGCACTTAGTTGTGTTACAACAAGCCAGAAATAGAAAGTTGGCTCAGGAATATCAAAGATATATCCGCAGACGAGCCCCCCACTGTAGCGGGAGGTTATTTAAAATTATTTATTATGTTAAAGTTATGCCAGTTAAAGAGTTTATGGTCCTTACAAGTAATACCCCAGTCCTTAGAAATTAAGCACTGGTGTATTGTTATATTAAAAATAGTCAGACTGTTGAAAAAATCCCATGGCCCAGTTGGTAAGAAGTAGTTTCATCCTACCACCAGGATTTAAGGTGTCTCCTCACTGTGACTATCTTATGATTACTTATTTCTTAGGGGATAATAAAATGAACATTCACTGTGACCACAAATGTAATAAGTGAATGTTAATAAATTCCTCAGGTACAGTTAAAAAAAATATTTTAATAATTTACACTAATATTCTATTTCTACTAGTTGGAAAAGAGTATAAAAATATATATAAATGTATTCACTATACAATTACTATTATTGTCTGTTTAGACTTCAAGATCTTGAATATTACAGTTACTGGCTGCAGATCACGGTTTTTTAGTTCTTTGACTTTACAAATAACTGTCATCACTTGACTGTTTTGAAATATTAGGTTCACTATGGCTGTTTTCATAAATGGGTGGTCAGTGTTCCTAACTGCCACTTATCTTATCACTTGATACTTGCTGACACTGAACTGTCTTTGTAGATCAGAATTTGTTAAAACCCAGCTGTAGAGATGCCAATGGCCAGTGGAAGTTTCTCCTTGGGGTCCTGCACGTTTTGTGGGATTGCCTCTGGTGAACCACACAGTCTTCTGATACTTGACAGTCTGGTTTGAGTTATTTCATGGAACCTGCAACATATCAGCCTTGGCTAGTATCTGGTTAGACTTGTAGCTGACTAGCACAGATGTCAGACCAGTCAGTCATCAGATGTCACCGTTATACAATCATAGTAAGTAAGGACATCATTTCAGTGATATAGCATTAATATTAACATTTCAATTAAGTGTAACTGACTAGCACATAAGTCAGACAAGTCAGTCATCAGGTGTCAAAGTTATACAGTCATAGCAAGTAACATCAATTCAATGATATAGAATTAATATTAACATATCAGTAATAAACCTCATCTGGTTTATTCCGCTCCTATACATCCCTTTCTATAACTTGATCCTTCCAAATCATATCAAATACAAATTCAAATACTGATGCTATTCTTAGCATCTACACAAAAGTAATACATAAATAAAGAGTGACCAAGCGATCACGTTTCTTTCTTCGGTAGTACAATTACATAGTTTTGGAATTGAAACCTGGCTGTGGAACCCCCCATTTTACCAGCTGTAAATGGGTACAAAGTTGTGCGCTCGAACTAGGGAAGGCAAAGGCAGCGAGGAAGGGGACTAGTCACCTTAACCTCGTACTGGGATCTTCCATGATGAAGTTTCTAACACTTCATTTCCCTATGACAATCTCTGCCATGGGACTGCCTTTATCTTCGTAAGCGATAAAGCAATATGATTAATATATCTTCATTAGGCTGCGGGGCTCTTTGGGATTAAATTTTTTACTAGCAACAATCAGCTCTTCCACAATCCAGATGTTTAGATCATACAATACATTATATCAATGACTATTATACAGGCATATTTTGTGAATTCTATATGAACCTGAAATAACAAATATTATACACGGTAGTTATCATAATTTCGCTTACCCTCAGACTTCAGATACTGGACTTAAAAATGTTTCTGGCGATCCGCTCACAATTCATGGGTAGTGGCGAAACTCTGCCTCCAGTCTGTCTGAACCCTCTTTCGTTGTGTCCCGCTCCAGTTTTACCGATACGCTTTAAATACTATAGCGCGGACGTATCGGAGGGTACTAACGTCACAGCTTAAACCTAAGCCTGAAAAATCCTTCCCGAACAGTGATTTCGGCCGATCTGTGCGTCGACTGAACTTTTGCCTTTCTCATTCTCGGCATATATAATATCCATATTGTTCCATCTTATCTAGTTTTATACAGCTGATAAAACTCTATCTTCCTATCCATGTAAATTCCCAAACTGTTATTTGTTGATTTAATATTTAGAACAGAAGTGGGTTTACATGCTTTTAGCGTGACTGTGGGCAGCCGAAATACGCATATATCTCCGTAAATGAGAACTTCCTACCGTTCCTTCTTATATGCAGTTATACACAATCCTTCCCTGTACTGAAATGTAAAATCCTTTTCATACTGATTCCCTTCTGCTTTTATTTATCCTTGGTGATTTCCTCTGTCTGATACACATTTCGCTGATACGCCGCCATTTTGAAAGTGGTCATTCGATCGTTGATGGGTTTATAAATCTAACTGAAACCGTTTGCAATGGCTTGAAACCAATTTCGCGACAGTCACTCATGTGAGGGTCAGCATCGAACTGACTTCATCATGTCAAATACATTGCCACATATATCGAACAAGGTCACTCATATGAGGGTGAGCAACGAACTGACAACTTCATCATGTCAAATACATTGCCACATATATCGAACAAGGTCACTCATGTGAGGGTGAGCAACGAACTGACAACTTCATCATGTCAAATACATTGCCACATATATCGAACAAGGTCACTCATGTGAGGGTGAGCAACGAACTGACAACTTCATCATGTCAAATACATTGCCACATATATCGAACAAGGTCACACATGTGAGGGTGAGAATCGAACTGACAACTTCATCATGTCAAATACATTGCCACATATATCGAACAAGGTCACTCATGTGAGGGTGAGCAACGAACTGACAACTTCATCATGTCAAATACATTGCCACATATATCGAACAAGGTCACTCATGTGAGGGTGAGCATCGAACTGACAACTTCATCATGTCAAATACATTGCCACATATATCGAACAAGGTCACTCATGTGAGGGTGAGCAACGAACTGACAACTTCATCATGTCAAATACATTGCCACATATATCGAACAAGGTCACTCATGTGAGGGTGAGCAACGAACTGACAACTTCATCATGTCAAATACATTGCCACATATATCGAACAAGGTCACTCATGTGAGGGTGAGCAACGAACTGACAACTTCATCATGTCAAATACATTGCCACATATATCGAACAAGGTCACTCATGTGAGGGTGAGCATCGAACTGACAACTTCATCATGTCAAATACATTGCCACATATATCGAACAAGGTCACTCATGTGAGGGTGAGCAACGAACTGACAACTTCATCATGTCAAATACATTGCCACATATATCGAACAAGGTCACTCATGTGAGGGTGAGCATCGAACTGACAACTTCATCATGTCAAATACATTGCCACATATATCGAACAAGGTCACTCATGTGAGGGTGAGCAACGAACTGACAACTTCATCATGTCAAATACATTGCCACATATATCGAACAAGGTCACTCATGTGAGGGTGAGCAACGAACTGACAACTTCATCATGCCAAATACATTGCCACATATATCGAACAAGGTCACTCATGTGAGGGTGAGCAACGAACTGACAACTTCATCATGTCAAATACATTGCCACATATATCGAACAAGGTCACTCATGTGAGGGTGAGCATCGAACTGACAACTTCATCATGTCAAATACATTGCCACATATATCGAACAAGGTCACTCATGTGAGGGTGAGCAACGAACTGACAACTTCATCATGTCAAATACATTGCCACATATATCGAACAAGGTCACTCATGTGAGGGTGAGCAACGAACTGACAATTTCATCATGTCAAATACATTGCCACATATACTACTGCTGCACGAGCATGTGACTACCTGGTGCAGGTTTCCTGTAAGGGGGCCGGCTGCAGCTCCATGCTCCGTAAGGAGCACCAAATAGATGACAATGAAAGATAATTATTACAGCCGACTAACACGGTCTGCAGCAAGTGCACTCTTGAAAGCATTCATCCAATGTCTCATTATTCGATTGTTGTGTTTTACCGACTGATTTATGACACTCATTACCATCAGCATGTCAAAGGACCTCGGTGGTGTACTTGGTGCTTATTTAAAAAAAAAAAAAAAAGAGTGTAGTTGACTACAAATTTACACTTTCATTTTCATTCTGTCCTATCCACCAATCGAACCAATAATCGATTCCCAGACTCGCTGATTACCTTCCCTCAGGAGACCAGAGATGTAAGGTTTGGCTGTGAATACTGAGTGAGGTAACAACGCGTCACAGAAACTGGGTAGGTAACATCGGTCACACTGAATACACTGACACTGTGGCAAGCGACAGAAAAGAAATAAAATATCCCCATTTTAAACTGAAGAAATGATTCCCAAACCAAGTGATTTTTGTCCCATACAAAGCAATGATTAAAACCATAATAATACATAAATAAACGAATCTCCCTTTCGTTCGGTGTCAGGTGATTAGATTTAGCCTTGATGTAAACAAACACGGATATTTGTAAAAGACTTTATATATGGATATGCGGTGAAGGCAAATCTCGGATGGCATGGTTGTGGCTTCAGCAACTTCTTTCCCTCTTCACAACGCTTGCGACCTGCAGGTGACCCCATGTCAAAAAGATTGTCCAGTTCTTAAATCTTAGTCCTTCATCATCAGCCGAGTCACTTGCCCGGGGATAGGTCGGTGATTTTATGACTGATGCTGCCGGTGTGAAGATCGACGCACAAGCAACAAAGATGCGACTAACCAGAAGGGAAATTAAAAACGTCCGCGTCGACACAGTACTCGATTAAGCACCCTTGTTACGTGCGTGCACATAGGCTGGCCGTAAGAGACACAGATAAAGGGAAATACTATTACAGCCCGACTCTTTACTGTCATGGAAATTTGCACTGAAGTAAAATGGACGATCTTATTACTGAGATATGCCGTGCGTGTATAATTTTCTTGAGGTTAGATACAGTACCAAATTATAACAAAAAATGTATTAACCGTCGAACCAATTCATAATACAGAGACTAAAACTGCCTGTACTGGTCATCTGAATGAAAAAGCTGTGCTAGGCAGTCGGCCATTGATTTTAACCCTTTTATCTCGCATACAACAGCGCCGTATTGTTCATTATGCCACCACGAATCCCAACAACTTCCACAGAAATGAGAAGGACGGTAATGGGGGTTCAGCATGAGCATCATGTTCTACGCGTAATAGCCAACTGTCATCAAGCTACTGAAAGCAGATTTAAAATTTAAAAAAAAAACCGGGACCATGGGAACCTGGAATGTAAAGTCACTTATGAAAAAAAAAACCTCATTAAGCAGGAAATGGAAGGAACTAATGACAGACTGGCTAAAGATGGCGGACAGCTGCCTCAACCTGATACAAGCATAACTAATGAAGGGGCCAAGAATTTAAGCAGAAACAGATACAGGAACAATTTGGAAGCAGAACATCCCGGCCACGAAAAAAATGATGCACATTACCAGCTCAACACAAGTTAAGTGGTAATCTTCAGACTCCGCATTGGCCACAACAGATTCAGTAATACAAAGGTGTACAACAAAAAAAAAAACAGAAATGGACGACAGTTCAGAATAAACATTGATGGACACAAGAAGAGAAGAGAATGAGCTAGACCACAAAAAGACAAAAGGAAATGAAAAACTAAATAAATTAATATTCACAAATATAGATTGTTTAACACGGTTTACGGAATTATGTCCATATTTGATTATAATTTTTTACAAATCAAACTGACACTGTCACTTGCGAAGGGAAAAACCAAAGAAGCAATATTACTTTCACTAATCCTGTGCCTCAACCGTTAACTACTGTTACCTGATGTTGACTAGCTGGACTATCACATGACCACACAAGTGTCACTAGTGCAAAAAACACTCTGCTAAAGTTAAATGTCTCGAGAACGCAATCATGGTGTAGCCCCTAGTGGAGAAAGTTTTGGGTGTTTACAAACATGTACATTTATAACAATTAAAATGTTGCCTCGCGCGCCCTGTCCAAACTAGACACACGGTCCGTATTAGGGCGCATGTCCAAATATAAAGACCCTGTGGTCTGGTTAATTATATAATAAAAATGTACAGATAGTCCATATACTAACATGATAAGTTAGCCTTGTAGAAAGAATGGAAACATCACAGAAAGTCAGCACCTGGCAAAAACTGATGGAGATCGGAAAAGGTCAATGAGTTGACACACAGACAGTGCCAATTTGGGCCTATAGGAACTGGGATGAGTAATATTCAAGAAAATATTTTTGTTTAAGTAAAAGTAGTCCCATAACAAAGTAGCTATGTGTCAGACACTTCACCTATGTTAGGTTTCAGCCTCATGAGGCGCTGTGACAAGTTCCCTTCCTCGTTACATTTACCGTCCTTAACTCAAGAGCAATGCAGTGACCAGTTCTCGTCATTGTTACCGTTGCCTTCCCTAACTTAAGCGCATGGTCATGTATCCATTTTACAGCTGGAATGACTGCCGTAGGCCGCCCCTTGGTTTCGAACCCGGCCTATCTGCACTCAGAAGCAAGCGCTCTAAACATTCTGGCTCTTGAACCTCCAAGGACAGTTATACAGTGACAAAAAAGGAAATAAAACGTTCTGCAACGAACGCTAAGAAAAAAAGAAAAATCAATTGCGCTTTCAACAAAACCGAGAAACAAATTAAAAACAAAAATGTATTCATATGATAGTGTAGGAGTCACAGGCTAATGCACAATTTTCGTGTAAACTTATTAAAAGATCACCCTCTAAAACTCCAAGAATGAAAAGGGACTAATTGTGTGTCCAGTTCTACACTGATGAGAACAAGTGGCGGACACGCTGGAACACTGAGAGAGCGAAATCTCTCAATAACAGCTGGAGCTTTCACCTTAAAAAATCGCGTCTTTCGTCACGCAAAAACAGATATTACAGGCAATTATTGCAGCAAAATGAAGAAACATGTGTCGAACAGCGGTAAAAGATGTCGTGTTCATGTTCAAATTAAGAGGACGAGTGACTCATAAAGTTAGAAATTTTGTTCCATTTTTGCCTCCCATGAAAGTTTCTTATTCTTCTCCACGGAAAATTCATTGTGGGGAATGTTAAATATCCAGATGTTTAAAGGAAAGTAAACAACTTGATGTGTGTTCCATTTTGTAATACATTGAATTTATTTCTGTTGTGCCTGCTCTGCAATCTTAATTCTCGTTCCCCTGAGTGATGAAAGGAGGTAAAAAAGACAGGGAGGGCTCCAATTAATTCTGTCGTAATGCTGTTGCCATACATTCTGTTCATGCTTCGGTCGTCACTTCGCAGAAGAGAAAATTGAATGTAGAAAACAGAAACTTCAATTTCAGACCGAATCAGCGTGTGCGGAAAGCTAGCTCTGAGTATACAAAGAAGAAATAACAAAGACTCAACAAAGGTGAACAAATCAACATAAAATGGAAATGGGTAGCTTGATTCAAGCACAATAACTGAACGTTTGAAAGTCTCGACAAATGAGTTTCAGTCACTGAATTACTCTATCAGGAGATATAAACATTTTGAGCATTCATTCAATCAATCCTCTTAATTTCACATGGAGCATAGGAGGGCAGCTGTTGCGAGCAAGGTATTCTTCGTTCGCTCTCATATAACTACATCTATCTGTCCCATAAAGCCATATTTCTCTCATCGCCATACAGTCGGCCCTTTAATTCAGTTGGTGAAATTCATGCTGTCAGCCTGCTCGTCTCGTGGAGTCGACATAATTGAAGGACATGTGCTACTGTTTGCTTGTCTGTCCACGTGAGCACATACATGTCTGTCAGCCCGAATTTGTTGAACAGATGGTACATGAGTTTACAGTGGCCGGTTCTCAGCCTGAAAATGATCATCTGATATATCTTCTTGACAAGGAGTAGAATGCTTCTGTTATATTTGACTGTGGGTGTTCTCTGTACCATTTTCTTCTTTTTTTAAGGTATTTTTTATTACTGCTTTTGTCCTGTCCTCAGTTTGGATTTCTCTTCCTCCTTTAGCAAGCAAGTGACTATAGTTATACATGATGAGGACTAAACAACACGCAAAAAAGCACTGTGAAAGTAGGCGGCAATGATTGTACAAGATTTCTGAAGGCGGTGTAAAACCAACATTTTAACCAAATGGTTTGTGTCAAGAACATTGTGCACTAGTGGGAAGATAGTTTACCAATTTAATGTGTCTGTTGTTTGAGTTAATCACACTGATCATAGTCACACAAAGCATACTATAATCTGTAGTGTAAGCACCACGATGAGCTTACGTTTTGTAATATTCGTATACATACACATTTCCAAAGACAGCGGAGATTACATCATTGGAGATTATGTCAGCACCGTCAGTCATCTGTGTTGAGCGTAATCATTCAAAGAATCAGTTTTTTTTTCTGTTTGTAAACATTATTTAAGACTGGTAGAAATTATGTGATCACTTGATGTAACCGCTACGTCAATCATACATATGTTGTTTTCTTTGATGCGCGGACTTTGTAAAAACCTTGTCGAAAATATATATCTGAAACAATTTGTCGTTAACACCTAAGGCATTTAACGAAAAAATGTTAAGCTTTTCAATAGCTGGTCTCAAGCAAAACTAACAGAATAAAACATACAGAAAATGAAATTCATGTATTCTAATAAACAATGGCAACATTTGTGCGACTCCAGTGTAAGCGTCAAACACATAAAAGAGAAAAAAAATGTCAAACAGTCGAAGCGACAACACGATCGAAGATTGACAATATGGACTTGGCTAACAATCAGCACAATACGAGCAAGCAGAGAAAGATTGAATTTATTGTTAAACGAGTTCGTCAAACAATGACATGCCCTCAGTTTGCTTCTCGGTCTTGAAAACGTCCAGAAGGTTCACAGTCAAATATACAAAGGCGTTTTAAACGAGGTTGGCGTTTCAATGAACGATCAAAGGATTGTCACAAAACAATACATGACAAGAACGCGTCATTCAATATTTATATTTTAAACAGGACAACATCACGCAAACTGGACATGAATGCATTAACCTTGCGGTTTTTTTCTCTTTCCCTTCTTGCATATAAAGCACAAAACTGTTATCCACAGTACCCAGAAATTACAAGAATATGAATGTAAATGCACGCCGACGACCCAGTGCTTCTGATAAAAGATGGAAGGTTTGAAAAGTTTACTGCAAGAATGTGCGCGAACACCGAGTGCAAACTCTGAAAAGAAATCAATTTTCGTAACTGACAAAATCACAAACTATCTGATTTTGTTCGCGGGCAACCCAACTGGTTATTCCTTGTTATCTAATATCACTGGCATTCTTTCAACTCAAAATTACATTTGTCATGGGGACAAGGAGTAAAGTTGTTAGCGACTTTTATTATAATTTACGTTCAACATGCTGGACTGAAAAGACTATAGGATTACTATTGTTCATACTAAAGAGTTTTATTATCTGGTTCATAAAACTCACAGCTATAGGAATCGCAAGGGGTGACATCTATTTGAAATGCCAAAGAAATGCAACTTGGCTAAGTACTACAACTGGAGAAGTAGTATAATAGACATGGAGGAAAACTAGACAATATGCATCCATCTGCAGATAAGAAGAAAAAGTAAAGAAAGTGCGTACAATCAGTAAGCAACTATACTGTAAACAAACCTGCCCTCGACTGGATCTTACTAGACAGAGAGGAACGAGAGAAGAGTGTCGAGTCCTAAGTGTGACGAAATCAGTCGTGCACTTTTTATAACTCTCATCCACTCCGGCAGTATCACTTCATTTCTTCATTTTTCTCAATCATCGTCCTATTATTTGGCATATTATATGCATCTTCATTATTCTTGCGGTGACCGCTCCCAGACTGCTTACGTTTCACTAAGTGAACGTAGTATTATCAGGTTAATACGATTATCACGTAAGTCAGTGTTACGTGCAGTCTTTGATATCTTACAATATTATACATAGGTAATTTTTTAGTGCTTAAGGGAAAGTCATTATTGAGTTACTTCCCTTGAACTCCGCGGATAAATACATTTTTACTGCGATTTATTCGTTGTTTGGGTAATAATAGATTGTTCTTGCTTCAGAATATCTATGGCCTGAATTTATGTGTATTGTTTGTCTGAGTAGGACAAGTCTGTCTTATATCTGTATATCTTTACATATCTAGGTCGAACTATATGTTCTGTTGTCTCTAGAGAGGTCAAAGGCTATTCGGCGGATGTGTCGCTTGAGTGGGGTGATTTGGCTTCGTCCTGATAGGGAATGTGTGTGTTTTGCTATGTCGGCTTGATGCCTTGAAAAGTGATCTCAGTGGTTTTGGGGAAAGTGATAGTCGTCTAGACCTATCGTGTATGCTTTACCCCAGTGTTTATTCATCTTGCCAAGGAATGGCAGTTTCATATTCCCTCTACCAAGGTAATCAAAGATACTCTTATGAACTCTCGATCGAAGCCACCATTGTCGATAATTACGATTTGAATGTTTAAGAGAATATATTTGACTCGATGAAAAAACGACTTCGATTCCTAGCAGCACTATATTCTGTAGAATGCAGTCTATTGTTCATGACCAAATCTACAGAGCAACGAAATGTTGTATGAATGACTAACTTTAGAACAGATTCATTATCTGTATTCAAACGTGAGTGACAGTTCACGAGTGGAGCCATCTTGGAACCAAAACATGTAGGACTTTCAAGAAGAGAAAAGGGATGCCCGTATTATCGCTTGATCAGTCCAGAGATCACTGCTACACATGAGAACCCATTGTTAGTGGTTCAATATTATTATATGGAAAAATATGTGCTGAACATTATGTTGAAGAATCGTTGCTAAACGAGATTAGGTTTAGAAGTCATCTGAAATATTGTTTACAAGCTGACGTGCTCAGTCAGTGACGTCAGATGATATATGTATGGGCGATACTGAGTGCTTGGCTATTGACAGTCCATTATACCATTATTCTACATGAGTGCCCATGTAACATTGCAAGACCATTTGTCCACTGTACTATGATGTATTATGGCAACCTGTGATTTGTCACTATCTGTGCTGTCGAGTGTGTACGTCCAATTAAACTTTAGAAAAGGTACACAGTCGTTGGTGTCGATGACTTCCGGTCATACATGAGTGTGAGAAGAGAACATTTGTCAACAACACGAACCCTTATCATCATTCGCACATTATACACTCCATCCATGTCTACACAACACTGCGTAGGTCAAGTTGACATTCCATACACTACAGTGGGGCAGGCAACACCATAGGGATCTTGTCAACTGATGATGATAGACGCCTGTCTTCCCGCCTAGGAGTGTTCTGGTGTACTTTATCAACATATATTATATCCAACTAAATATATCAACTTTATCAACTGGTGGACCAGCTTTCTGGGTTTGACCTCGCAGAAATTCAGAAGTCAACAGATTACCGATACCAGACCGTTTCCTGTGGCTGATACGACACACTTGCAGTATTGGTTTGCTCTTTGTCAACGCTTCGTCACGTGACCTGTCAAGTGAATGCAGTATGTAGGTCAGCGTTGTTGACATTTTTTACATTAGACATTATAGAGTTTCACAGAACAGTTGGATCAATTCTTGTCAGTGTTAACAGAAAGACAGTATTTGTGAACTAAGAAGTCCTGGTTTCATCGATGGATCTTCTTGTTTGCCATATATGAACTTTAATATTTAAGGCCAGAATGTTTAATTGAATAAAGTGGCAGTTTGTTTGTTTTCATGAAAAATAACTTTGCCATTACTGTAAGACTGAGCCTATTTTGCAACACATACTATCATACACATAATTTATATATATTTATGTTTACATGTTATTTGTTTGTATAGTATGTTAGTTTCTATGTCAGCGGGTTGTGTTTAAGGTTGGGCGGCGTCCTCACAACAGAGTATCCCACGTCATAGAGGGTCCGTTGTGGGCGTTTTCTATAGGTGCAATTTTCTTGATTGAAAATTTGCTGCGACAACTGTTGCTTTTGTGTTAGCTGTGAAGTCTGTAATTATTGTTATTTTTGTAATATTTCTTTGTTCTTTAGTTTTGTTTTGATTTGTTTGTAATTTGTTGGTCTAACCTTTTCTATCTTTCAGTTCTATTCATAATTTATATTCATATATTGTGACGTCATTTGTGTTGTTATTCTTTGCAGATTCAGTGATTATCTTCATTGATTTCCCTATTTGATTTATTTTGATTTCTGCAAACGTTCTTGTATTGTCAGTCCTATTTGTACTTTATGTATTCTGTTGGTTGACATATGTTTTATATGGGTATATTTCATAAGACACAATTGCCTGTGCACTGCACTTGGATTATGGTATAGACCAGTACCTGATTATTATTACTATTATACAAGACCTTATTAAAGGCTTGTGACCCACAGATATTGGGATAGTATACTGATTAATCAGGTCATTGAGAACTTGGGGTATTATTATTGATTCAGGTGATTAGTATTATTGTTAGGCATCATGTCTACTCTAGATTATTTCATTACTCAAGGGAAAGCTCTTGATAAGACTGGTCAACAATTAGAACAATGGGCAGTTGCTCAATATGACAAAGCATTAGCTGCAGAAGAGAAAAGATTAGCTGCAGAAGAGAAAAGATTAGCTGCAGAAGAAAGAAAAGCTATGGCGGAAGAGAAAAGATTAGAAAAAGAAGCTGAGGCTGCTGCTGAACAAAAGAAATTGCAGATGCAGGTAGAGGAAAGGAGATTTGAAGCTGAACAAAAAAAAATTGGAAAGAGAAGCTGCGGCTGAACAAAAAAGATTAGACAGTGAAGCTGAACAAAAAAGATTAGACAGTGAAGCTGAACAAAAAAGATTAGACAGGGAAGCTGAACAAAAAAAAATTGGAAAGAGAAGCTGCGGCTGAACAAAAAAGATTAGACAGTGAAGCTGAACAAAAAAAATTGGAAAGAGAAGCTGCGGCTGAACAAAAAAGATTAGACAGGGAGGCTGAACAAAAAAGATTAGATGCTGAAGAGAAAAAAGCAATAAGAGAACATGAATTTGAGTTGGAGAAATTGAGATTGACAAGTATGAGTAATGTTAATCAGGCATCTAGTGGTAATGGTAAACCTTCTACTTACAAGGTTAAGGTTCCACCGTTCAATCAGTCCAGTGACGATATTACATTCTGGCTGGATAGATTTGAACGTTCTTGTCGTACACATAATGTGGATAAATCACAATACGCTAATCAATTATCAGAAAACTTGAAAGGTGAATCTTTGACTAGATTATGCCTTGTAGGAGAAGCAGATAAGGATAATTATGATGTCATTAGGGCGGCTTTGATAAAAAAATATCAGCTAAGTGAGGAAGGCTATCGCCTTTTATTTAAGACGATGGTACCTGAGACGGGGGTAGAATTCTCAGAATTCACTGCAAAGGCACGTCTCACAGTTGATCGTTGGATTGAGCTTTCCAAAACAGAAAAAACGTATGAAGGACTTATGGATTTGTTGCTCAGAGATAAGATTATGTCATGTGTGAACAAACCTTTCCTTGAATTTATACATGAGCGTAAACCTAAATCTCTAAAAGAAATGGAAGAATATTGTTCCCAATATGTCACTGCACACCCCGACGTGACTTTTGGCAACACTAAGATTAAGGAGAGTATGCCAGTTGCTTCAGCAACACCATACAATCCCAATTATTCACACAGATTTCAGGGACCTCAAAACAGATTTGATAAAAAAGGTAACCATAATAGTTATCAAAACCAAGGTAACCAATCATTTCAGGGTTCTTCTTCAAAGAACTGGAGACGACCTGATAGCTCTCGACACAGGGGTGGTCATAATTATAGGAATTTCCGTAGAGGAAGTAATTATAGAAACTATCAGGGTTATCCGTCTTGGAGTCAACAAGATCATAATTACAGAGATACTCATTATAATGAATATGATAATGGTAACCAAGGGTACTATGACTCAAACCCAAATAGGGGTTACAATAGAGGTAACAATAACTACAGAGGTGATAATAACCGAGGTAGATCTCAATACAAAAGACATAAACCACATTTTCAGGCAAACTCTGCACAACAAGAGTCCCATGAAGCCTATAAACAGAGTAAAGATAATAATGATGCTAGTAATATGGCATGTGCCGCTTTTGATTTTGGGAGAGCATCTCAGTGCCCCCAATGCAAAACGTTATTTGAGCCAACCACAGTGACTACTTTAAGCTGTGGCCATCCTCTTCCTGCTCTTCCAGCATCAGTCGCGCATGATGGAAGAGGGTCTCTTGTCTTACATAAGGGTTTAGTGAATAACAATCCAGTCTCTGTGCTATTTGATTCTGGATGCACCACAATTGGTGTTAGGCAGTCACTCGTAGATCCTTCCCGTGCCACTGGACAAGTAGTCAAATGTGTAACATTTGGCGGCACATTAGAGAAATACTCTACCGCTATCATTAGGATTGCTACTCCTTTCTTTACAGGAGATGTACACGCATGTCTTCTTCCGAATCCGATCGCTGACCTCATCATCGGTCGCATTCATGGAGTCAAGGAATGCACTCCGCAACAAATTTCCACTTGGGAAAGGCAAAACATGCAGATTGCTAACGCTGTAGTCACTAGAGCTCAGGCTCTTAATGTGCCTCAAACTTCATCTACTGAAGATAATGAAGTGCATAACCAAGATAATCCCTTGGTAATTTCTCGTGACTCGTTTATAAAACAGCAAGAAGATGATCCCACTCTGAAGAAATTCTTCATTCTTGCAACTAAAGGTGATCCGAATAAGGACACAAGTCGTAAATCGTGGATTACAAAGAAGAATGGCGTACTTGTACGTATGGTTCAAGACTCCATTACGTCAAGTCATTCTCAAATCCTGGTTCCCAAGAATTTGAGAGTTAAAATTTTGCAGCACGCTCACGACTCTCAGTGTGCTGGACACATGGGTTTTTCCCGTACTAAGTCAAGAGTCCTTGCGGCTTTCTTTTGGCCATTGGTAAACAAGGACATACGGATTTATTGTCGATCTTGTAAAGTATGTCAGGAAGTTAAATCCAAAGGTCCACGGCATGCTGCACCCATTCAGGCGGCGGACATTCCTATTCGGCCGTTTCAAAAAATGGCCATAGACATTATTGGTCCATTTAAGATCAAGTCTGCCAGAGGACATCAGTTTATCTTGACGTGTGTTGATATGTGCACACGTTGGCCAGAGGCTATTCCTCTGAAGAGCATTACTACTGCTGATATTGCAGATGCTCTTTGGCTTATATTTTCTCGTCTGGGGTTCCCCGGAGAGATATTGTCAGACCATGGCACCCAACTAATATCAGATACCATGTCTCAAGTAATGTCTACCCTGCAGATAGATAGATCTTTAAGTAGTATCTACCATCCAATGTCTAATGGTATGGTCGAACGCCTTAATAGAACACTTAAAAACTTACTGGGGAAGATAACTGAGGATCATCCTCAAGACTGGGACAGAGTTTTACCTGCGGCCCTCTTCGCTTACAGAGAGGTACCCAATGAACATACGGGATTTTCTCCCTTTGAACTCGTCTTTGGCGCGCGTCCGCGTGGCCCTATGTCGTTGCTTCACGATCTCATAACATCTGACAATATTGACGATGACACAAAGTCATCCTACGAATATGTCATCGCGTTGAGACAAAAGATTATCGAAGCATGCAAATTAGCAACTTCTTCTTCTGAATTTGCGAAACAGAAGGCAAGGCAATTTGCCAATAAGAAGAGATGCTTACGACAACTTTGTCCTGGTGACAAAGCATTTGTATTACTACCTTGTAGGGAAAACAGATTGCTTATTTCTTGGAAAGGTCCGTACGATATAATATCGAAAATTTCCGATGTCGACTATATTGTCGATATTGATGGGAAGCATAAAACCTTCCACATCAATATGCTTACTGAATTCCATGAACGTCCGGATTATTTGCAACCCATTTTCCAAGCAACGGACAATTCTCCAGTACCACATGGTCATTACTCATCACTGTCCGTGATACAGGATGAGGAAACAAGTTTTTCAGATGTAAATCTTCCTCTTCCAATGATCCCACTTCATTCCAGTGAATCATGGAAGAACGTTACTGTCTCTCCTGATTTGTCTCTAGGAGAACAGCGACAAGTTTCAACTATGTTGCAAACATTTCAGGATGTACTCACTGACATCCCTGGACAAACTAATGTCATTCAACATGACATTGTGCTAACTGACCATACTCCTATTAGGGTTAGACCTTATCCTATACCTATACATTTCCAAGCACAGGTCGAGAAAGAGTTGGATGTGATGATAGATTTGAAAATAATCGAACCATCCACCTCTGCGTATTCTTCGCCGATGGTTATTGTGCGTAAAAAAGACAATAACATACGTCTTTGCGTTGACTATCGAAAATTGAATCAAGTAACGAAGTTCGATGCCGAACCTATGCCTTTACTGGAAGAGCTACTTACTCGACTCTCCAAATCTCATTTTTTCACTAAACTTGATTTGTCTAAGGGATATTGGCAAGTTCCTTTATCTGAACGCGCCAAACCTCTCACGGCTTTTTCAACACCTAGAGGTTTGTTCCAATGGAATTTTATGCCTTTCGGTCTTATGAACGCACCAGCTACGTTCGTACGCATGATGCGCCGAATCCTATCTTATCGGTCAGATGTCATTGCATATCTAGACGACATCTGTCTTTTCAGCGATACTTGGGAAGATCACTATTCAGGGTTAGATGAATTGCTGTCTACTTTGCGTGAGCACAACCTGACAGCGAAACCCTCTAAAGCCTATATTGGTTTTAGCGAAATTTCTTTCCTAGGCCACCGAGTTGGTCATGGTTTCCTAAAGACAGAGGACCATAATACTAGTAAGATACTTAACATCTCAATCCCTAAGACTAAAAAACAGGTGAGAAGTCTGTTAGGTCTTATTCAATTTTATGGCAGATTCATTCAGAATCTATCCTCTATCATGGCACCTCTCTCAACACTTCTAAAGAAAGGTTCGCCTAATGTGGTCCACTGGTCTCAGGAATGCCAATGCTCTCTGGATAAGATTAAAACACTGTTTTCAACACCACCTATTTTAGTGCTACCCACTAAAGATAAGACATTCGTTCTTCGTAGTGACGCTTCATCCACTGGGATTGGAGCGGCACTAATGCAAGAGTACTCTGGAACTCTGCATCCTGTAATGTATATTTCCAGAAAACTTAATGCGGCAGAAAGGAATTATTCGGTTTTAGACCGTGAGCTATTAGCTATGGTTTGGTCGATCCTCAAACTACAGAGATTCCTACTAGGCGCACATTTCATAGTAGAAACAGACCAAAAAAGCTCTTACTGCTATACAGAGTAAGAATTTGAAGAGCTCGAGGTCTACTCGATATGCAATTGCTCTTCAACCTTTTCATTTCTCTGTGCGAGCTATTCGGGGATCAGATAATGTGATGGCAGACATTCTGTCAAGATGCCCACATGATTCCACATAACTATTAGGGCTTAGACTTCTTGATATGTCTAGTTCTATAGTAGTTCCTTTTCTATATCATGATAGATACACATTTGTAATTTAATAATATAATGATTGTATCACTACATAGCGGTTCATGTATGTTTATTCACCGCTGTGCTTTGATGATTTTTACTTCATAAATCATAAATTTAAGATATCTAATACGTAGTGATGATATGAATTTTTTAGGCATTGTGTAATTGCCAGAATTGTATTATACTTTGATGACACCTTCCTGGAAAAATATACTTGTAGAGAAATAATTTCTCTCAGTTTATGAGACACATTCTCACCAGTCGCTCCATAAGTCGACTTAGCCTCATATTAGGCGTTATAGGTATTCCTGATATTTTCATCTGCGCATTATTCATGCGTTGTGAGCCTATTGTACGTTGCTCCTAGATGTATTTCAAAAAAAAAAAAAAAATGTTCCATTTTTTTTTTCCCCGGGAGGTGTGGTAAGACTGTTACGTGCAGTCTTTGATATCTTACAATATTATACATAGGTAATTTTTTAGTGCTTAAGGGAAAGTCATTATTGAGTTACTTCCCTTGAACTCCGCGGATAAATACATTTTTACTGCGATTTATTCGTTGTTTGGGTAATAATAGATTGTTCTTGCTTCAGAATATCTATGGCCTGAATTTATGTGTATTGTTTGTCTGAGTAGGACAAGTCTGTCTTATATCTGTATATCTTTACATATCTAGGTCGAACTATATGTTCTGTTGTCTCTAGAGAGGTCAAAGGCTATTCGGCGGATGTGTCGCTTGAGTGGGGTGATTTGGCTTCGTCCTGATAGGGAATGTGTGTGTTTTGCTATGTCGGCTTGATGCCTTGAAAAGTGATCTCAGTGGTTTTGGGGAAAGTGATAGTCGTCTAGACCTATCGTGTATGCTTTACCCCAGTGTTTATTCATCTTGCCAAGGAATGGCAGTTTCATATTCCCTCTACCAAGGTAATCAAAGATACTCTTATGAACTCTCGATCGAAGCCACCATTGTCGATAATTACGATTTGAATGTTTAAGAGAATATATTTGACTCGATGAAAAACGACTTCGATTCCTAGCAGCACTATATTCTGTAGAATGCAGTCTATTGTTCATGACCAAATCTACAGAGCAACGAAATGTTGTATGAATGACTAACTTTAGAACAGATTCATTATCTGTATTCAAACGTGAGTGACAGTTCACGAGTGGAGCCATCTTGGAACCAAAACATGTAGGACTTTCAAGAAGAGAAAAGGGATGCCCGTATTATCGCTTGATCAGTCCAGAGATCACTGCTACACATGAGAACCCATTGTTAGTGGTTCAATATTATTATATGGAAAAATATGTGCTGAACATTATGTTGAAGAATCGTTGCTAAACGAGATTAGGTTTAGAAGTCATCTGAAATATTGTTTACAAGCTGACGTGCTCAGTCAGTGACGTCAGATGATATATGTATGGGCGATACTGAGTGCTTGGCTATTGACAGTCCATTATACCATTATTCTACATGAGTGCCCATGTAACATTGCAAGACCATTTGTCCACTGTACTATGATGTATTATGGCAACCTGTGATTTGTCACTATCTGTGCTGTCGAGTGTGTACGTCCAATTAAACTTTAGAAAAGGTACACAGTCGTTGGTGTCGATGACTTCCGGTCATACATGAGTGTGAGAAGAGAACATTTGTCAACAACACGAACCCTTATCATCATTCGCACATTATACACTCCATCCATGTCTACACAACACTGCGTAGGTCAAGTTGACATTCCATACACTACAGTGGGGCAGGCAACACCATAGGGATCTTGTCAACTGATGATGATAGACGCCTGTCTTCCCGCCTAGGAGTGTTCTGGTGTACTTTATCAACATATATTATATCCAACTAAATATCAACTTTATCAGTCAGTCTGGCCACCTTTGAAAGAGACGTCAGTTGTTTGTGCAACGTGGTATCGCACGAACACGCACAGAAAGTCAGATTGCTATCTAAGGAAGCCGCCTGAGGGACGGGCGAATAGACCGGTGATAATTAGATAATCGTTTCATCTGAGCCCTCTCGGTATCAATATTGCCGATAATCTGTCTGGGTAGGCACACTTGGCAGAAAGTATTACGCCAGGAAATGAGTTCACAGATTTGTTTATGAGTTGGCGGGAGCATTGCGACATATTGAAAGAGGTCACGCGATGGAATTTTAAAATGTAATATTTTAAAACACGCGGGGGAGATTATGAATTTAAACACACCTACCCAGATAGTGCTAAAGAGCTAACCATTGGTTTGATTTGAGAGCAGGAATATACATTTCATTGACTTTCATTGGAAGTTAGTCTAGAAGTACAATCTGGGATTTGAACTGAGAAATGAGAGATATAATCTAGCGAAATAGGAGACACAAATCAGACTGCATCACAACGTTAAATTAGCAACTCCCAGAAGTCAGAGAGAGAAGGTGTAGCAAAATATGCGAGAATAAACGCTCAATTCAGTACAATTTAGGCATAAAACGATAATAAATACATTAGCCCGCATGTGTCTGACGGTTGTCATCTTCGAAGCCAGCCGCGCTGCTTTTTGCACTGTGCTAAGCCTATAGAACGATTTCACGGAAAAAGTCTGACACGCTTTAGTTTCGTTTTCGAGAGACACTACCAATATTTAACTTTTGCCCAATCTGCTGATTACACTTTGTAAGTCTAGCCTTACAATTAACTATTGGCGGAAGTATACCCCAATATAGCTATCTGAAGTAACACTTTCTGTCAACTTTGTAGCAAAACTAGTAATAATCCTTACATTTTTTGGTAGTATTACACGACAAAATGCTAACTAGTAACGCAAATTCTTTAACCCGCCCCGTCTACACCCCGCGTCGCTAACACAGTCTGCAACGCATATATTCACACTGCAGAAAAGCCAGCAAGGCCAAACCACGCAGACAGTTTTATTTCCTCCTAATGGTAGCATTTCTGATGTAACTAAAACTGTAGTTATTTGAAAAATACATGCTCGCAAGATGAAGGAGGGGAAGATGGCGGACTTGTGTAAAATTTTAGTTGACGATGGACGATGACAAAAATTGGAAATTTTAAACCATTATGAAGTTCCCCATGAGAATTATATGATAGTATGACGTAGAGTTAGCTTAGTAAGAATGTACTTTAAATAATATAATAGTCCCAGTAATAGAGAAGTTATTGAAGAAATACTAATATCTAGGAACACACGACCAGACACACTGGCGTTCCTGCTCATGTTTTTTTGGTAACGTTATGGGGACGCGAGCTGGAAAAAGAGGCAGGGAGGTACATTCAAATTAGCTTTAGGTGAACAGAGTATGAATGGGAAAGGGAAACGGTAGGAGAAATGTAATCATAAACGTAATATCTTTTGTAGTTGGCATGACTAGAGCAGACTAGCCAATCGACCACCAGTTATTCAAAATTGTTTTGGGTTTTTCATTCAAACTGCATTTGAATTCAAGCTGTAGAACGTTACGATTGGCTAGGCTGGTAGATATTAGCAAAAGGCTTTGATTATTCATTGCCAGTTGAACTAATATTTTTATACAGATACGCTGAAAAACAGCTGTGTTAATTATAAACTTAAATAAAGAATCAAGTCACAGTCTGTACGATTCGGAGGAAGCTGAGGCCATTTCTTCACTAAATCAGCGTCATTTGTTTATATATTTCTTGATTGTGGTAAGGATATTTTATGAAATTTACTATGTTTGGTCCAACTACAAAAGTTAGATACTGCTTTTGGGGAAAAAGTGAAGGACATGTCGGAAGCAGACATTGTTGAGTCCACACATTAAGCGGTATCTGACTGATGTATGTTGTTATGATTATGTTGACATATTATTGTATTAAAATAGATTAGTAAAGCCTCTGTGTTCAATGAACACTGTTAAAATGCCTGAAGCAAATATAAGTGTAAAGAAAAGGAGAGAAGATCATATCACAGGAAATGTGGTTACTCCACATTATTGTATGGAGGAAAAGTATGTGAACGTACAGTGGCGTATCTACTATAAGGACTTGAGGTGTGGTCACAACCAGGTGGGAGTCCTGTACGATTCGGGGCTAGTGCATTTGTAAGGCACGCGAGGCTGACCCCATACCCACGTAGGGAATTAAGTGTTAGAATAAATGATCAGAGATAAAAGGCCAGGGTGTCCTTTTGTTGCAGAGGGTCTATGTTCCTGTTGCCGGCTGGTGACAGGAAACCTGCTGAGTGCTTATAAACGCCAACCAGTCTCCAACCAGACTTATATGCTGTTGAATATCCAGTAGGAGCTTTGGCGATTGTTGAACTTGAAATTTCTGCAACTACCCATCGTATTATCTTACAACAAGGACTCTCAGGTGAAGAGTAAAACCTCTGGGGCACCTCTGACATTTTCTTGTGTTTCAAAATATTACACAGGAATTTTATGGGGGTATGAGGAACTACAGCCCTCATATACAGTGACTCTCCCGGTAGATAACTAAAGTGAACTAATTTAATATTCCATACAGGAAGAACATTTATAATACATAATAACTTTTAGTTATTGGGCAGATTGTCCCAACATTTTAAATTGTTCTTTTTCTGTAAACTATCTTGTCTTTGTTTTCAAAGACCTGTCCACAAGCTATGAATGGACAGGCAAAATAAATTGTAAATACTTTTTTTTAAAGAAAAACTTAACTGCTAGTTATTAACTTCTTTTATAGAAACTTAAAGTGTTTGATTGTTGTGTACCATCATTCATTTCTCCCCTAGACACTAGGTACACCATACACTAGAGCCACCCTGGCAAAGGGGCGACCGACCCCAACCAGGCGCGTCCACGGGTGGCGGATAGTGGAACGACCTCCAGATATGGTGTGTCAGCTGCGAATTAAGTCAGCATAGCTGGACGAATAAGCAGTCGCGGACCAAACGGCGATGTCCTCCCAGCAGGATGGGGAGGGGTAACAAGTGGCACTGATACCCCCACTGAAATCCCCCATATGTCCTATGACGGGTGCATCAAGCGAGTAAGAGCCGCTATAAGCTCTAGCCACGGGGAAGGCAAACCTCGGTAAACAAACCAACCTGCTGCCTTGCAGCTACCACCGGGAGATGGAAAGGCTATGGGAGACAACCCTGAACAACAAACACAACCCGGCCTGCCGAAGACGGAGTGTGTTAGCTACGGCGCAGACACCGGGAAAAAATTAGGACACACACGCTTTTGCGGTATGGAGTCATGCGACAATCTCGACTTACGTCATGGCGTGGTGGGGAAGGGGGGGGGGGGGGGGGGGGGGGGGGGTGGGGGAAAATTGCTATGGCTACAGATGACATACATCGACTCACCACCAGAACAGTAAATACTCAACTTGGGGGAAGTGACCATGTACCAGTCACATTACAGATATCTGAGATAAGAAGTGCAGGAGAAATCAATATGTCTCCTAGCTGGAATTTCAAAAAAGCAAACTGGGGATTTTTTAAAGAACAAGCCGACAATTTCTGTCAGAACATTGCCCACTCAAATAACATCAATAAAAACATCTCCATCATCAGTGAGACAATCATCCAAGCAGCAAAGAAGTCAATTCCACGAGGTAAACGACGAGACTACAAACCATACTGGAGTGACAACCTGGGAAAACTCCAAAGTGAATTAAATAAAGCACGGGAAACTATGGAGCAAAATCCCACATTAGAGAACACACAGAGGCACAACAGCATAAAACAAGCTTTCAATGAACAAAAGAAAGCTGAAATCCAAAGGAGCTGGCACCAGAAGACCAGCAGTCTCAACATGAAAAAGGACTCAAGCAAGCTATGGAATCTGACAAGAGTGCTAAATGAAGAAACAACAACCAGCTACTGTAAGACTGTCATCAAGGAAAATGAAAAATACCACACAGGAAAAATGGCAGCAAACATCCTGGCAGATTTCTACAAGGAAGAAAGCACCACATCACTTTCACATGCACGGATCCAAGAAGTACGTAAGGAAGTAAAAGAAAAACTGAAGCACCAAAACCCAGATATCTGCATGAAGTCACCCCTTACTATGAGAGAACTCAGTGCTGCCATAACAAAACTAAAGAACAGAAAAGCTCCAGGAAAAGATGGCATCACAAATGATATGATCAAGAACCTTGGACCTGTAGCCAGGCACAAGCTCCTCCTAATCTTCAATCAGTCATGGAGTACTGGAAAATTTCCAGATCGATGGCGAGAAGCAATCATTGTTCCCATCAGAAAGAAACAAAAGGAGAAAACAAGCAAGTCCAGCTACCGACCAGTTAGCCTACTGAGCTGTCTGGGTAAGGTAATGGAAAGAATGGTGAACTCAAGATTACTGAAACATCTGGAAAAAAACCATCTGCTTGATAACACACAGTCAGCATTTAGGAAAAATCGCAGCACCGAAGACCAACTAGTATATCTAGCCCAGGAAGTAGAAAATGCCTTTCAGGAGAAAAAGAAAGTACTGGCGGTTTTTGTAGACTTGACAAAAGCCTTTGATAAGGTATGGAAAGAAGGACTCCTCCTTAAGATGCTCAACAGCAAAATTGAAGGGAGAATGTTCAACTGGATACGGGACTTTCTTCGATACCGCACAGCAAGAGTAAAACTTGATGGGAAACTGAGCCATCGCGTCACTCTACAACAGGGTGTGCCACAAGGAGGAGTTATCTCCCCCACACTTTTTATCATATATATAAATGATATTGCAGAGAAACTGTCCGGGCATATCTCCAGGGCTCTTCATGCTGACGATTTTGCTGCCTGGTGTGCTGCTGAACATCTGCCTACTGCGAAGTTCAGGATGCAAGCAGCGCTAAATACCATCGGTAAATGGGCATCAGACTGGGGAGTACAGATAAACCTCTCCAAGACAGTAGCAACCTGCTTCTCTCTGTCAAATCGCCGAGAAACAATCAAACTGCAGCTAAATGGAAGTGAACTTCCAATCGAGGAAAACCCAACATACCTAGGAGTCAAGTTGGATAAGAGACTCACCTGGAAGCCGCACATAAAAGCAGTAGAACAGAGAGCAATAAGAAAGCTCTCTATTATGAAGAAACTGGCTGGCACAAGTTGGGGGGCAAATACCAACATACTTAAAAAAGTCTATACAGGCACAGTCAGACCTGTACTTGAATATGGCATGTCAGCCTGGGCCACAGCATCTAAAACAAACACAGAATGTCTAGGGAAAGTGCAAGATTCAGGCCTTAGACTAATCACTGGAGGGATGAAGACTTCTCCAATCCAAGCAATGGAGCGATACACCAACATCCGCTCTCTTGATGACAGACGTGAGGAAAAGGTATTCACTCACAGTGAGAAGCTTCTACGAATGCCAAGTCATCCAATGCATGCCAAACTCCAAAGTGTGACAAAGAACAGGCTGAAAAGAACCAGCTTCCTAAACATCTCCAAAAATCTGCATCGATGCCATGAAGACCTCCTCCCAAATCGATCTACTGAGATTGAAATGTTAATTGATTACGAGGAGCCAGACGACTGCCATGGAAATATATCTATCATCACAGAAGTCCCTGAAATAAAAAAGAAAGGCCACCTGACCCCTCAACAACTAAAAACTTTGGCTCAAGAAATGATTGAAGAAAAGTACAACCCGAAAGAGTGGACACATGCATACACAGATGGATCTGCTGAGGGGGCAGTCAAGAACGGTGGAGGAGGCATTTTTATAAGATTTATAAATGGAAAGATCATCCGAAAGGCCTTCCCAACTGGAAAGATCTCCTCCAATTTTAGGGCAGAAGCTATGGCACTACTGCAAGCCCTGAAGATCCTCACCAGACCTGAACAGCAGCCACAAGCTAAGATAGTAATCTTCACTGACTGCAGATCATTACTTGAATCAATACAAAACACCAGAAATGATAACATGATGAATGAGATCAGATCTGAGCTTAACATCATCCAAAGGTCATCAACCATTGCCCTTCAGTGGTTACCTGCTCATTGTGGAATCGCTGGTAATGAGAAAGCAGATGCTCTATCAAGAAGTGGCAGTAAAATGGAACAATACAGCCACCCATTGCCCTATCGGGAAGCAAAAACCATCATCCACAACAAGTACAAAAATCAGTGGAAGGAGGAAGGGGATATATACAGCAGAGATGACCCAATCCACCATCTAAACAGACACCAACAGACGACAATTTTCCGCCTGAGAACTGGTCACTGCAGATTACTTGGACATCTCTATCGCCTCAAGATATCCCACACAAATGAATGCCCATGTGGAACTGATATCCAGACTCCAGAACACATTCTCCAGAACTGTCCAACCCATGATGAATTGCGACGTGCGACCTGGCCAGAAGGTGATGAGCTCCAGCAGAAGCTATGGGGCTGCCGCGCCGACCTGGAAAAGACTGTGGACTTCGTCCTGGCGACAGGCCTGCAGATTTAGCATGACTACAAACCGAACGCAGAAGAAGAAGAAGAAGAAGAAACTAGAGCCACAAGATTGACCGTGTGAGACCTAGGGAGGTAGCGTTAGGTTCTCTGCACATAATTCATCATCATCATCTCTAGAGTCAGAGACCTACATGTGCTTGACCTCACACGGTTATAGCAGACACCTTTTCATTCTTTTTAGGATACCATCATAACCTCCCCAGCAAAATCAACTTTGCTACAGAAGGATCGGACGAAGAATTCATATATTATAAGTGATAGATCAGAAGTGTTTGGGCAACTTTAACCTTACATGTAAACCAGCATACTTAAATACAGAGACTGGACAAAAGTATTTGGGCAACTTATTTACAAATGTTGGGACCAAAAGATGCAGCAATAGAGAATGCAGTCAGCGACCCATAGCTTGATTGCTTGCGTCAGGGTCAGCGAACCAGAGCTGACCAAGACCCTACTCCACCTCCACGTGGTGGTCCTTGAAACAGGCTGCCTCACTGCAGTCTGGTTGAGAGAGCAGGGATCGAAGAGGGAAGGTGAACCCGGTCCCAAAAAATGCCGTGCTGAAATCGGATGTGTCGGCCGAAAGGCGCAGATATCGCAGCTTTGCTGTAAACAGACACAACGCAACCAACGTCCTTTTCAGGACGAACGAGGAAGAAGAAGAAGATTTACAAATGTGAATTTCACATGTTTTTCTTGCTAAGTGGTTATATATGAGGCTGGCAACCTCAACATATGAAAATAGTATATTCATAAACCACTACAGCACGCGCTTGTGGTTTCTTCTTGCTAGTCGTACAGACAACCGATAGCAGGGGTGACCCCAGACTCCGACTGGAGCAGTGATGAGTGATGATTACATCACCAGTGCCTCAAGTGTATCATATCATTGTGTGAGATATATGTACCTTGTTAACTGTAATTCAAGCAAATCATTGCAGTTCGCGCTGTCCAGACACATTTTCCCCATTTTAATACCCAGAATAATATTGGTGATTTCTAATCATCTTCCCTGAGTTACGCTGTGTATGCTCAAGAATAATTATTCCGAGAGAAAAACATTGGTGGGTGGCCAGCGAGACAATGCGCCTGTTAATTTGCAGCCCACAAATGTACTTAGCAGAGGCATTTGTTTTTATTTTGTCTAACAGATCGTGGTACTAAGCTATCAGGCGGATCGTGGTACTAAGCTTTCAGATCGTTCGAGGAACGAAGCTATCAGACTGTGAAGTGTCACCATCACAAAAGAATTGACGAATCCAAGGCTGCAAGACTCTCTCATACCAGCTAAGTGCTTTTAAAAAGGCACCAGCAAACGGACATCCTCAAACCAAATCTCGATGACGAGAAATTTTATCTTCATCTAAAATTCACCATCATTGTATTTATTTTAACCTGTTAAAACTAAATGATTATTAAATGTGTTAAATGTTATTTTTAAACATAACAATCTTAGTTGATTCATTTATTATAAGTGTGAAAACATACGTTTGGGCAAGACTATTTAATATATATATATATATATATATATATGTATATATATATATATATATATATATATATATATATATATATATATATATATATATATATATATATATATATATATATATATATATATATATATATATATATATATATATATACTTCTAGAGCTACTTCTTGTAAAAGGGAATTTCGCTGAATTTACACCATCTGGGGGTTTGTACGGGCTAAGTACATTGCTTAAGTCTTCATAAAAGGCGTCGGACCGATAATAAGTTAACAGTTGCTCAGCCGATGCCGCATTGTTCTTGACTTCGGAAATATCTTATGAAATTCCCTTGAGATAGAAGCGTCTTTACCCTTCTATCTACAACTCTGCCAAGAGTAATCTTGTGCGAAGTAGACACCATTGACGACCCATTTTAGATACTCTTGCGTTTTGGCCACTGGTGGACCACTTCTGCAAAGCAGGGGAGGCAATCCCTGACACTAAGGGAACCTAGAGAAGAACGATATAAGAAGACATCAAATAAACCAAACCGAATAAGCGGACGGAGTCGACAGCACAAAACAGAAAACGGTAGCGAGCGTCTGCTACAACCCCATGTTCCAAGGAAAACAAATCGAGTGAATGATGAAGACTACATAACGAAGCAGCACAAGATCTACGCTTTGCTTACTCATTATAAATGATACAAACTCTGCTTCACTCAGCTGCGAATCACAGACAGGAACTCGGCATATTGATTAAGGACTCAGGATTGAGCCTGAGGGGAGAATGATACTGTATTTTTTGCAACTACTGGACCTGGTCCCTAGCAGTCTGCGAAAGTCTTAGGCTAGTGAACGCACTCTCAATATATCCTGGAGTTGGTAAAGTGTCTTAGCCATCAGTGCCTGCCCTTTTTGGCAAGGTGCAGGAGTCATCTCACCTGTTTGGATGTAACACAAGACACAGAAGATGGAACAATTCAGGCTGTCAATGCCACGATAAACCAAGTCAGACGTGCCTTCAAGTCACTCTGTCCAGTAAAGTACTATGGAAATCTGCAGCTCTTTCCAGGCAGGATAAAAATGGACTGTTCAACACAAACGTAACATCTGTCCTACCCTGTGGCGCTGAAACGCTGCATGTCACCAAGAATATCAAGCACAGATTCCAGACGTCCACCAACAGATACCTTCGTCACATCCTCGGTATCGATTGGCCAAAAGGGACACAGACCTGTGGAATGGATCTGGAGCTAAACAAGGCCAGATTGTAGCTAGAGAATGGAGACACCAGTTGGAGAGGGGTGAATAACACCCTCAGGAGACAAGAAAACGGATAGCTACATACACTCTCGATCGTAGCCCAATGGGTGAAGGTGAAGTGCGCAGGCTAAACAGAGTCTGGAAATGAATGGTGGAGACGGGACAATAGCTGCAGGAATCACGTGGGTGGTGCTGATGAGGATGTCCCGGGGTAGAAACCATTGGCAAGCACCCGTTGAAGCTCCATTTTCCACATAAACGAGAAAGGAACGACCAGAATAAATATTTCTTTCTTATTATCTAGGTATGGTGTGTTAAAGTCTTTTTGTCTATTTGCACGAAGTGTTTAAATCACTTAACTCCGGTATCGGTGTTTTAACAGACAATTAATTACCCGACGGTCAAAGGTCAGCTACCTGAAGGTGTCAGCTCGGTTGCCCTTTGAACACGTGTCAAAAAGGCCTGTTTTGATTTACTCCAATCTAATCAAAGAACGGAACTGACGGAACTGGGCGTTTCTTAGGCTATTCGAAGTGTCAACTTTTTTTTTCCCGTTCAGGTGTAATTCGCTTAGAGAAAAAATTGTGCAGTTCAAATCATATTTACTTACACCTTTACGTTGTGTCAGGTTCGTACTGCAGACGGTAGACAATTATTTGCCTTCTATAAATTCAGCTTCATTCTTGTTATTCGCCCGTCTCCGCCCCATAATGATGAGCAGAGACACGGAAGTTGATTAATTGTAGGTAGTCGTAGTTCCTTCAGTGTTAAATAGAGCCAGACTCGTAAACAAGCAGGAAAAGCCCTGTAGGCCACAGAGATGTTGCTTTAGAGAAGAATGTTGAGAATACGACAGGCAGCTAAATACAGCAATGAGGATGTCCCGAAAGAAGTCAGCTTGCAAAGGACGCTAATTACTAGCATTCTTCTTCCTTCAAACCCCAGATATTCCAGCTTTTCACTCTTTTACAACATTACTAGTGTTACGGTAGGTGTAATGATGTTAGCCACTTTTATAGTGAGCTCTTTTTCAGTTTACGCATTGAAGGGTTTGAAATACTATTAATAAATATTAGGATTCGCGCTTCACGGTAACTGAACGCGAACATATATGCTTGAATTTAATGTATGATTAATTCATATCATGTCTCGTGGATTGAATACTGTCAAATAAAACGTATTTCATGTGGACTCGAACCACCTATGGACTTGTCGAATATCTATCATTATTGAGGTTTGGACCGTCTTGACTCCGCATTCGCAACCTTTAGTTAAGCACGATTGCTCGACAGAAACCAAGTCATAATGATATAAGAACAAACTCAAGACATGGCCAGAAAAAATGAACACTATTTTATTAAGAACACATTTGTGTAAGAACAGTACAAAGGTTAACCAACTGCCATAGCAAAACCACCATAACAACTAGCATTAAAGGAAGCAATCTACTTTCTTTGGGTATAATATGAGAAGACAGCTTGAACATATTGTGACAACAGGAAAGACTGAAAAAAAAAACAACAGAAAGCGGTCAACACAAAGAAAGAAGATATAGGACAGTTTGACATCGCGGCTTGGAAAGAAGTCGACAACAGAACCGATAAACAACACTGAAGACAGGAAGTTGTGGAGAGAGATGATCGCCCAAGTCATCAGCATGGTATTAAAGGAAGAAGAAGAGGAAGAAGAAATATAGCCACATAGCAGATACTGCCATTGGGAAAGTGCTAGTGACTCAGCTTAATGGGGTGACGTGTCCGGTTCCCTTCCTTGCTGCCTTTGCCTTCCCTAACTCACACACAGAGTCGGGTACCAATTTAAAGCTGGGTAAGATTGACGCGATATGTTACTGGCTTCGTACCCAGTCATTGTGCCCCCAGATGCGCTTTGCCACTCGAAGCTCTGCTAGTGTGGCAACAACAAAAAATGGTTCTTATGACCACTGAGCTGTCCTGGAAACTTTCAGCTGGGGTTGCGTCACTGTTGGTGCTCTAACTCACAAATACTATTTATATTACGAGCAAGTAACCTGCCAAGACACGACAGTGAATAATTATACTGTGCTCTTTCTGCTGCATTCCCGGATGAAGGCACTCATTCTCATGTGATCATTTTCCATTGCATTTCAACCAAATTGGGTGTGACGTGTAATGGAAAAGAGCCTACAGTAATCTGACAGTTTATTGTAACCTTATAGCTGCTCTCTGATTTGCTAGCTAAAGCATGCATTATACCAACCATCTTTACTTCTGCAGCTCACTCTTTTGTCCCCGCCCTCTTTTCTTTAAACACGGGCTAACGCAGTGCTTACAATCTTCGTTGACCTGTTAGTCATAACAGGAAACAAATCACGCTTTGCTTTTACTGTGTTCCACTCACGCGATCTCATCTGTCAATCATATAATACTTGACAGACAGCACGTGAGAGAGAGAGAGAGACCGAACATACCCTTTGAAGTTTGCTCAGGGAAAATCTAGAAATCCCTAATATCCTTTGACCTTGGAACACGGGCATTCTAAGGGAAACCCGCTAGGAGAACAGAAAGTCTTTTGGTGTCGGTCAAAGCTCCAGACAAGAAACTCTGAGAGCCCGACACGTAAAGCCTTTTATCTTGAAATCTCTAGCTTCTTAATTAACGCATTAGAGATCAAGAGGAATCTAATGATATATATACGGCTGTTTCTTAAACTCAACCATCAGTCGTCGGTCAGAATTTGAGAATAGTGCGCAGTCATAAAACCATTCTTTTGGATATTGTTTATAAGTGATTCGTGGAGATTTAATTCTGCATTTTCTGGTAAGAGGAAAATAAATCTAAGTGTTAGAAGTATTTCACGGCGATAGCATTTAAAGTTTAACACTTATACTTCACTTAGATTGTTTCTTGACAGTAAGGCTTATTAAATAAAATAACGCGTAGCGATTTTCATAACCAGATATTCAATTAAAATGTTAGACCACACCACCGACGCTACATAGCTGAGATGAGACCGTAATTTGTGTTTACAGTGTAGAACGGACGCAACACTTAACTCTCCATAAGAGAGCGAGATAAACACGACTGTTAAACAGACCGGACTTAGAGGCGTTAGACGACTGACAGTGGGAGAAAAGAATACATGTTTATATTTCATTTGTAATTTTTGTTATTATAGCGTCTATTCTTTTTTTAAGTGCCATAAGACAAATTAACAGACACCGACAATGTAATAGCTACTAAATTATAGGTGACTATGTTGTGCGTGGCACATTGTGAGAACAAAATAATAATAAATAACACACTGTGCGTGTGACCGCCAGCCGCGAAAAGGGGCGGGTGAGTCATCCTCGACTCAGTCCGACCCAAATCCGCGACCAGCTATGTCTGTGTGTAGGCGTAGGGAAAACACCGTGTATCTTTTAAATTAATCTGGAGAATATGGTGGGTGTGGAAGAATTTCAATATTCAAATCGTTGGCAGCTAGCTGCACAAGCCGTGCTTTGTGAGAGGGCGCGTTGTCTTGAAGCAAAGGACGATTTTGAGTGCGCGTTATCCCTCGTTTCCTGGTCACAACCTTTCTTAGTTTGGTGAGAAGATCTGCATAGTACTGTCCATTAACTGTGTTGCCACGAGGCAGATAATCTTTCAAAAGGACACCATTGCCGTCCCAAAAAACAGTCAGCATCACTTTTCCTGCAGATTTTTGCGCTCTCGGCTTGACAGGTGTTGGGGAGCCCGGGGTTTTCCATTGCAAGCTGGCAATTTTGGATTCCGGGTCATAATGGTGTACCCAAGTCTCATCTACTGTCACCATGGTCTCCAAAAAAATTTTTGACTGACACTTTTTGAGCAACTGTTGACAGCAATTTACCCTCGTTTGCTTCTGTTCACGTGTCAACAGTCGCGGAACCCAGCGTGCACACACTTTTCTCATGTTCAGTCTGTTGTGTAAAATTCTATAAACTGTTCTTTCATTTAGTTTTACTCTACTAGCTATCTCCACAATTGTCATTTTTCGATCCTGGTCAATGATTTTCTTCACTCTTGTTGCATTTTCATCGTTGCACTCTGAGGCTGGTCTACCAGATCTTGGCAGATCAGCAACATTTGAGCGGCCGCACACCAGTTTTTTACCGAAGTATATTAAGGACAAGAATCACGAAACACTGGTTCCATCTCCCTGCGTATTTCTGTAGGTGTTTTTCCCTGAAACATCAGAAATTTTATCACAGCTCTGGCCTCCTTCTTTTCCATTGTTTTGTCAAATCTTTGGAGCAGCAGATCCGGTCAATAGGGTACATTGCGCCGTGCACCGTAGCGGGAAAACCCATTGAAGACACAAACGCGTACTTCACATATTCAGTGCAAATATGATGAACTTTAAATGTGCCAAGTTTCATCTTCCTCCTGTGACTCCTTCATGGTCAGGCCCAAGACTTATGTCAATCCCCTTGTGCGTGTGTGTGTGTATATATATATATATATATATATATATATATATATATATATATATATATGTATGTATGTATATATATATATATATATATATATATATATATATATATATATATATATATATATATATATACATAGAGTGTTAGCATTTCCCCACAAATGTTTTCTTGCATTTTTCGCAGACCTGATCCCCAGCGGACGACCAGCGGTCTTTATCTTTTCTATATCATTTATAAGTGTGTACTAGCCAGATGATAGTGTGTGACTATAAATTATACTACTGGACTTACCAAATCCAGGATATATTTTAACGGCCCCACAGTGGCGTATACCTGAATCCATCATCATCATTTTTAACATTTGAAGCAACCTGGATTTTCCAGAATACTAGAAGTATTCCCCTGTCTTAAATGGTAACACCAAGGATTCTCACAATATTCAATATTTGTAGTAAACCCTGTATCCAGATGAAAGTTCCAGCCCGAGCGGGAAACAAGCCTGTTTTTCTCCGCCCGCCCCAACACTGCAAGAGTTGTCACAACGAAGATATTCAGTTGTAGTTCCTGTGTCTAGACTTATATTCCCCCGTGCACCACATCGGAGGAACAGTGATAGTTTTAGAACAGTGAAGACAACCTTTACGATTTATATTGCATCCAGGATTTATCGAAGAATAAACATATTCGGCGTTCACCTCATTAGTTTTTTTTTTTTTTTTTTTTTTTTGGGGGGGGGGGGGGGGGGGGACTGGGGCCAATAATTTGTATCCTCGACAGCTGGGGTGGTACATTAATCAACAGTGAAATAAGGATTATGTTCGTGGAATAAATCTGTTAACAAGGGATACCACAGACCCACGGGAAGAATACAAATAGGTAAGAGAGTGAGAGGTGGCCACATGAGTGAGAGATGGGTTTGAAAAAAAATCGAAAAAAGGTGATTCGTCTTACGAGGACAAAAGACAAAGAAAATAGTCTACGTTACGGCCACAAGGCCTTCGTCAGGAAAGGAAAGAAAGTGAAGGCTAGATAGGACACATAAAAACTAAATAAAATAAAAACTGGGTACTTCCCTGAAGGCAAGAACCGAAATTCTATCAAAATCGCTGTCTGTTTGTAAGCGATTTTGATAGAATTTCGGTTCTTGCCTTCAGGGAAGTACCCAGTTTTTATTTTATTTAGTTTTTATGTGTCCTATCTAGCCTTCACTTTCTTTCCTTTCCTGACGAAGGCCTTGTGGCCGTAACGTAGACTATTTTCTTTGTCTTTTGTCCTCGTAAGACGAATCACCTTTTTTCGATTTTTTTTTTTTTCAAACCCATCCATCGTATTCCACGTCTTACCGCAGTTCCCCTCCACTTCCTCGATGAGTGAGAGAGCGTGTGATGATTTTACTGTTGCTGGAAACTATCTCACCCGTGTGTTACCGGGGCCCGAAAGGGAAGCAAAGAATAGTAACACTGCACCCTACCACGCATGTCGTAAAAGGCGACTAAGGAGGGTATGGGCATGGGGCTGTTTACCCCATCCCGTAAAAACTTCGCACAGTGGGCTGATCACCTGCTTGCCAACCAATCTGATTACGGAAACAATGATAGATTGTTTGGTCTGTTTTTGTTCCACAAAGACGCCACTAGGCGTGGTGGAAACAGCGATAGATTGATCAATTTGTTGTTGCCCTAAGACGCCACTAGGCGTACTGGCCACATACTGCTTTGCCGGTTGATGGCTAAGGATGGAAGAAGAAGAAGAAGGAAACTATCTATTACTTTGGTTGTTTGATTTTGTTTACTTTACTTGGTCTTATATTGTTGCAATATATTTATTCTATAACCTAGTGCTAACCTTCAACCTTAGGGTTAATATTTCTCTGGGTTTGTTTTTCCTTTATACGGTGAAAGCGCACGCTTCTTTATTTCCTCTATATGTAAATGATTTTCTTGATATCTTTTGGGTATTAGATGTTGTAAACAGTTTAGTGCTAATATACAACAACACCAGAAAAAGTGGCGGCATTTTTTATTTTATTTTAGAAATTTAGTAATATGAGAATTGCAAGTTGTGTTGTTCTCGGTTATAATTTGTTGTCATAACTTTTCAAATCTCGTAACCCCACATTTATACGACCTCCCCATTTTTTCTGTTGTTGCTTCTAAGGGTTGCCACATTCTATTTGTTATAAATAAAATACATTAGCTTGCTCGCTTGCCATATCCCAGTAAGTCTATTTCTTCAATGTGGGTGTAACATGTCAGAGGTGATTTATCTCGTCTGGTGAACCCTTTGCTTCTACTTCTCTTACAGGTAGTCTTTATTACCACCATGACAATCATCACCATCATTATAATTGTCAATACATCCTATCATAACCAAGAATCAATCTGTTGGCGGTAAACCAGGCAAAAGCTAGCAGCCAACAAGGAGATGATTGTTAACCGCGTAGAAACAGCCAAATCATTTTTTTATGTAATCCAGAATGCTGTTAAATATTTCTTTGCATCAGCTTAGGAAGGTTATTAGTTTTTATTGTATGGTACTCGTGCACGTTATCAGGGTGCCAGAGAACTGCATGTCAACAGTAACCGAATGCACAGTAGTGGTCTCAATATAGCAAAGAGGAGGGGGAGGAAGAGAGAAAGAGGATTGATTGGTTGGAGGAAAGGGAGAAGCTAGACAAATACAAATATATGATGAGAAATGGCTGATTCAGTTTTGTGACAGCTTCAATAACTACATTATCTTCCCTAAATTAGGGAGCGATCTCACCCTTCCCTCCCCGTCTTTCCCCATAAACATACACAAAAACACGTGCACAAAGCCGCACCTCTTAATATCGATAAGCAAACAAGAAGGAAAATGCCATAGTTATGGGAAGCTTGTTAATGTAAATGTGATAACCCATATCCTAAATGAATCGAAACGGTGATATAGCCCACATGCTGCTGTGATTTTGTATAAACCTGTAAATATGTTACAGGAATAGAAGGGGTAACTGCTGTACTTAACGGTAAATACGCCACAGCCACTGTTATTAGCACTCATGCAGTATTAGGCAATGAAATACGCGACATGAACACTAGAGACCGAGTTTCAAACAACATAAACATCAGACAAACACACACTACCGATTGACATTATAATTACTGATCGACAATAAAGACATGGTGGTCTATTTCTAATACGAATTAGTGAGGCAGAGTTACCTAACACCATACAATTTGTTTTTAACTTGCTAGAGGTGGTGAACAGATTACTACAGACATAGCGCAAAATTTAAGCAAAACAAGGAAGTAATGTAATGTAGTACAATAAAGGACTATATATTCTGTTATTTTAAACTAAAACACAGAAATAAAATATTAAAACACTACTACATACATTCATTCAATAATTCACTACACTACAAGTTCCCGTGCAGCACAGGCTCTTAACAAGCCTCACGTCAAACCCTCTTTTTTCCGTGCCATCCGTATAAGATCTTTATTTTTTTTTTTTTCATATGAGTATTTATATTCTTCATTGTCCGTTGGTCTGTCTTTAATAAAACTCCTAGGAATCTTGTTCATTAGCAAATATAGCACAATAATAATTATAACTGAATAGAAGTCCAACGCAAATAAACTGCCCCATAACATATTTTACCCAACGGGCTGATCACCCGTTTGCCAGTCACTTTGATTACGGAAACAACAGCAAACGGATTGATTTGTCGTTGCCCTAAAGACGCCATTAGGCGTGATGGGAACAACGGCAGAGAAAATCTATTCGCTGTTGCCCTTAAGACGCCACTAGGCGTAATGGCCATTGACTGCTTTGTCGATTGTTGGCTAAGGACGGAAGAAGAAGAAGAAGATAACATATTTTAAAAAAAGGCAACTCCTTTTAGTCCTGATCCTGCTGACAATTAATAAATCAACACCTTTATATGTTAATTAAGTCTATCATCACCATATACATTAGCCGAGCGTCCCTGCAGCATTCATAACCCTCCACTCCCAAAGGAGCATAGGCCTTCAACAAACACATGCCAAGTCCTCCTGTCACGTGCCATCATCTCAAGTTCTTTCCATGTCCTCATCATTTCCACCTCTGTTTCCAACTCTCTTCTCCATGTGCTTCTTGGTCTACCTCTGCCTCTCTTGCCCTGGGGGTTCCAGAAGAAGGTTAGTCAGCAACACAGACTCCTTTCGGCTTTCTCTGTGTTGCATCATACGCCTCCCAGCGAGAGGACCTTCCCCTGTCTTGGATGGCTGTGTTTTATTTTCTTTATTTGACTTGTCCATATTTGTTGAAGTTTTTTTGTGGTTTAAATTTTTTTTTACAGGATGGGGTAACCGGCCCCATGCCCAACCCTCCTTAGTCGCCTTCTACGACATGCTTGGCAGGGGACAGTGTTACTATTCTTTGCTCCCCTTTCGGGCCCCGGTAACACACGGGTGGCCCTGCAGCATAATTCCACTTTATTTACAATTCGCACGTCCTTACAAATATAACACACTCCAGTGAGATTTTAGTCGCCTAAACTTTAATATTATATTAACCATTGTGATCCAACACGTACTGACTATAGTATGGGTGAGCTATTTGATTCACAAATATAACACTCTTATTTTCTGCACACTTGGAAAGGAATACTATTACACATCGAATAAACACGGCAGTCTCATTAAGACAGTAGACACAAACTGATCACGTACACACACAAAACTAAGACACGTCATCACATCACAACACAAGTACATACGTATGGATGCCTATCAGCGCGAGAAATATTTTTCAAACACTATTTCCTATCTGCCGCGCAAAAAAGTATCATAACAGCATGCCTTCCATATACCTCAAGTCTGTCTTCAGTTCAAGGTCTTCCCCAACGTGCGCATCACGGAGAACCAAAAATAAAGACTGCTAGCAAGCTATCAACCAATAACCAAACTGCCTGTTCCATCCAACGCCAAAATCAAGGTTCCCGACATCTCCAAACAGTTTTATCGTTGACAGAAGTGGACTGTTGCCATATGCTACTCCGTTCATTGCTGTAAGCTGGGCAGGACTGCAGCAGGTGTTCGACTAATGGGGCTGGTACCGCAGGCGCAGAGATCTGTTGCACCAATTTTGTATTTGTGGTATAGATGGTATCTCAATCTGTTGTGTCCAGTGCGTAGACGAAAAATGATGACCTGTTCTTTCCTGGATAGTTGATGATATGCATCATTTTTCAAATGGCCTGGGTGCTCTCTTTCCCATTTGGACTTGAATGTAGCTTTTATAGTAGTCTTTGCCATTGCATAAGTTGTCTCTATATCATTTTGTTGTAAGGCACCTCCTTCCTTAGCAAGTCTGTCTGCCTCCTCATTTCCTGGTATGTTGCAATGGGCTGGTATCCACTGGACTGTGCACTTGTTGAAGCATTTGGCCAGTCTTTCAAGGGAGATTATCTGATCTTTCAATCCTTTATCATGGTGGCTCTTCAGCGCTGTTATTACTGAGAGGGCATCTGCACATATTACTATTTGTTTTTCTGCCTGTGCTTTGCATTCAATAAGAGTTTCCGCTGCCTGTTTCACGGATTCTGCTTCAGCACTGAAGTTATTGCAGTGTTTGCCAGTGGCAATTGCCATAGAGTGGATTCTATTCTTTAATTTTATGAGGATGCCAGCACCCTCATTTTCAACTGCATTTCTTGCTGAACCACCAGTATATGCATGTGTCCCAAGCGTTGCTGGGAATTTTTTGTCAATATACTTGGTTGCTATACACTTTCTTTGGGTTTCTATCTATGTTCCCTTACTTTTAATGTCTGGAATATCAGATTTTAGCCCAGGAAAGCATCTTATTTTCCATAGTGGGATAGTTGTGCTTGTTGGTATTTTCTTTGCAACTGAGCTTGCTAGCATGGTATTTTTGCAATTTATTTCTTTTGCTTGGGCCACAAAGTTAGTTCGCTTGAGCCTGCCTCTTCCTAGCCTATTCATTCTCTGGAACATGGGGTGTCCTTCGAGTCTCTTAAATTTTTCAGCTTGTTGTAGGACTCTGCTGTCACGCCTGTCCTCCATTGACTGTAGCCCTGTAATGTTTTCCATATGGTTGATTTTTGTGGACTTTAGGGCCCCTGTTATAATACGTGCTGCTTGGTTTTGGAGTCTGTTTACTCTGTCAAAATTTGATTTTGCTGCCGTCGACAAGGCTGTGTTGCCGTATTCCATAGCAGGTCTGACTCTGCCTGTGTACAGCTTTTTGAAGATATTCTCATCAGCACCCCATGTGGTACCAGCTAACTTTTTCATGATGGCCATGCGAAGTTTTGCCCTTAGCTGTATTTTGGTTATCTGTTTTTTCCACGTCATTCGGCGGTCTAGTGTGATTCCTAAGTATGTTGGTGTTTCATCTTCTCGTACTGCCTGCCCATTTAGTTGTAGCTTTGCTAGCTGTGGTTTGTCTGATAAGGTAAAAAATAGTGTGTGTTGTTTTTTGTTCATTGATTTTGAGAACCCACTTTCTGGACCAACTTTCAAGGGCTAACAGTGAATCCTCCATGTGCACTTTTGCTGTGGTGATGTATTCTTCTGAAGACCACATGGCTAGGTCATGTTGTGGACATTCTTGTGGATGTTTTGTTATGTCATTTATATATATATAAATATAATAGAGGGGTAACTAGGATTTTGTTTATATGCCTGGGGGTCATGTTTCCCTATCGGTCCCCTGATCAGGCAAGCGACATTATAAGGGCCTGGTTTCGGCCTCTTACAGTCAGAAGTGAAATGCGTGTCATTTTTGCACACTTTACAATATCGCCACAACACTCTTCCTTATATATATATATATATATCATGTTGCCTCATGTATTCTTAAACAGTGAAAAATGTTGCTTCCCATAGCAAGCTGATGTAAAGCACAAAAGTTTATGAATATTTTGTGCTTTCTTCGACAGCATGAGCCACAACGTCACTATGAGGTGCGATTTGTTTTTAATGTCAAGAGGATCGCACTTTTTTTTATCTTGTGTTCAGTTACTTCTTGACTATTCTCTTCTACCTTGTTTCATCCAGCCCTAGGATGCCAGTTTCATAGTTCACATTTCTGCTGCTACCCGTGCAGCTCTCCCTTGTTCGTTTAGCGTTCGAACATTCCAGGCGCCAATCTGGAGATTTTGCTAGATGAAAAAATGGTCAGCCAGCAGTCCAGACCCCTGTCTTTTCTCTCTGGACATTTTGTAAACCACCTTAATAGTGGACCCACTTCCATTTTGCGTGACTGAGATGAATTATCTGTCTTTGAACACTTGTTTATTTAGATAATTGGGCTTTACCTTTTACAGGATCGCTTGGCCTACCTGTGCCAATCCTCCTTAATCGCCTTCTACGACATGCCAGGCAGGAAACAATGTTATTATGCTTTGCTCTTCTTCCGAGCCCCAATTACACACGGGCAAGGGTGAAAGGCTGTGGCAGAAAACGTAAATGTGTGTATGTGTGTGTGGAGAGGGGAGTTTATGATTCGCGTCTGGAGAATGAAAAAGAGGGACAAAGAGAAAGAAGGGGGAGAGTTTAACACATCTCTTAAATGCGATCAGTAATGTTCCTTTCCTGTGCAGATATTGTTTTGGCGATGGTGAAGAGCGAGATACAGACAACGTTCCCATATTTGTAAACTATTCTCGCATTTCTAGAAATGCTTAAAATGTTCCAAGATTAAGATTTCAGACTGTAGAATGAGAGGACGGCGTTACAGAATGACACACACAGAGAGACAGAGAGACACAGAGAGACAGAGAGAGAGAGAGAGAGAGAGAGAGAGAGAGAGAGAAAGAGAGAGGCCAGAAAGACGTTGAGATAACTGCTTAAAGTCTCAGACGAATTAGATTGCCGTGCTAATTTACGAGCTACACAAGACCTGGATTTTCATGTTGCCACGAGAGTTAAAATAAATCTCCCTTAGAAGAAGACAACGGTTATCCCGACATGTTCAACAAACTACACGAGGCAAAGCATTCATTTTCCACACTTCAGAAATCGGGCTCTTGTGATTTGGACTTTGTGTGAAACAATCTGACAACGGCATGCGAAACTATCATGATTACAAATAAAGTTTAATATGAATAAGAAAAACATCTTCAGTTGACGCCTAATGGCGTCTTAGGGCAACAGCAGATAGGTTTTCTTTGCCATTGTTTCCCATCACGCCTATTGGCGTCTTTAGGGCAACGGCAGTCACACAATAATACAAGTAAGCTTAGAAGATGCGCAAATTACCAACACTTCAAACACAGATAATCTTGTCAGAGGAGCTGAACATTTAATTTCGCGTGGTTCAACGGCGTACATAAACATCAGTTTAATTTCGAATGGTTAAACAACCTGCATAAACATGAGGCGAGGTCGCAGTACAGGAATGTGAAATTTAAGTGGAGCTATGACAAAAATTAACAAGCTGGGTAGAAGGAATCTATAAATTATTATCATGAAAAGAATAATAATAAGAGGTTGATATCCTGGTTGGACAAAAGAGGGATGAAACGTGCCACCAATATTATCCAGTGACTGCAGCCATTGTGATGAGGTCCCATGATATATAAATAACAAAATCTGGTAGGAAGCCTTACTACAGGAATGCGCACGTGGCTTATCCTTGAGAAAAACTACCAACAGATAAATATGAAAATATTTCTTTCTACAGGATGATAAAAACATGCATTACTGTCTTTTAAATTAATAGCATAAAAAGCCCGTGTGTCACTTTGGCCCGAAAGGAGTACAGTGATTATTAACACTATCCCACTGGGCTTGTCGTGGAAGGAAAGTAAGGAGGGTTAAGCATAAGGCAGGCCACCCCACTGTGTAGAAACGTACAGCCAACAGACAACCTTGACACGTAATCCAAAGTAAGCAATTCAAATAATTCAACTAGGCCATCCAAGACAAAAGAATGTATAAGTATTCTATTAAGGAGGTTTATGACACAATCCAGAAAAAGCTTAAAGGAGTCCGCTCACTTTTTGTTCCTCATAGGAACATCTTCAGTCTGGGCATCTAGGGTAAATCTGGGAGGAGGAGAGAGAGAGAGAGAGAGAGAGAGAGAGAGAGAGAGAGAGAGAGAGAGAGAGAGAGACAGACAGACAGACAGACAGACAGACAGACAGACAGACAGACAGAGAGAGAGAGAGAGAGAGAGAGAGAGAGAGAGAGAGAGAGAGAGAGAGAGAGAGAGAGAGAGAGAGAGAGAGAGAGAGAGAGAGAGAGAGAGAGAGAGAGAGAGAGGGAGAGAGAGAGAGAGAGAGAGAGAGAGAGAGAGAGAGAGAGAGAGAGAGAGAGAGAGAGAGAGAGAGGAAATACCAGTAGACTAGAGGGAAGGACATCTGGTCAATCTGCCAAAAGATAAGGGCACCGTTTGCCATGGGTAGACATCCTCAATCACCGTGCAAAATGCACACACTCAAGTCTGCAATGGTTTAACAAAGGAATAAAGATTTCTAAAACGTGGCATAGTTGTGAGAGTTAATAGACGTAGGTAAAACATTCCAGGAGAAACCCCCAGCATCGCTGAACGACTGCAGAAGAGATGAGGTCCAGGTTTAACATTAGCATAGCCAAAGGGATGATGTTTTCTTCCTGTTTTGACCGAGGTGATGAAGTGGGGTTGTATTCAAATGTAATAAAGCCGGGATTATGGGTGAAATCTAAAGCATAAAACGACCATTACACGGAAGAGATGGCACGAAACGTTCATTTGTCCACTGCCAACTGAAACTATTCTCATTAGAAGGTCTTAACCACGTCTTGATAAACCAATGAATTTCATGAACGTGTACAAAACGAAAATGCATAGAACTAAATGTAAAACTGACAACTCTAATAGTTTTGTGGGTTGTTAAAAACAGGAAATTTCACCACTGTACCCGACACACATATAAGCAGCCACTTCATCGTGATCCGTCAGAAAAGCCAATAACCAGCCTTATTTATATAGGGGTAGCAATACAGTGACCTTCAGACAATAATACAATAGTTCAGAAGAAAGAAAACTAGGAATGGGGCAAATTTTATGGCGTAACCGATTTCTCGTTTTGCCTCCCCACCCCCTTTTTAACAGAACCTCTAAATCAAACTATGCCCATGCCCCGTACTTTGTCAGGGAACGCAACCCAAACTGTAAGCCTGGCCATTAAACACGCTATTCACAGAATAACGGCTTGTGACGATGGATGCGCAGAGATTAGAGATGCAATCACAGAAATGTTTGGCACATTTGCCTGTAAATAAGAATTTTCTCCTCATTTTTAGATCCATTTCAAAAGGAAGAATAAACAGTTCTCACACTGGTGAACGCACCAGCTTGCTCTCTGTGTCTGTTCCAAATGGGATAGCAGCTCCGCTTCTGCCAAAGGATAATACTGATTGTGTCCCTTTAAACACATCTGACGTAAAAAAAAAAACGGGCCAAACTTTGACGGCAGCTTTCGTTCTCAGCTTTATGGCCAGTTTTCTATAGCACAATCAATTAAAGGGAAGCACAAGGCTGCAGGACAATTTCAGAAAACGTACAATCCACTCCCGATGAAATGTCTGTTTATAGGGCTCACTGAGCTTGAGCAAACGTGAGTTTGAGCAGACGATCAAATACCAGAAAACATGTCGCAGAAATGGAGGTTTATTTTTATTAATGTACATCACGTGCTGCATTTCTATCAGAATGTGCAGCAATGGATCAATCTCTTCTACATGCGGTGTTCTTTAATGATGGAATTCCCAAAGCAGTCATAGTAAATTATCATTGCATAAAACCACTTAATTAATCTGACATATAACACACACACGTAACACTGCTTGAATTGCCTCCAACGCTGTATTTAATACTGTTTAAAATATAACAAGATGGTCACAGCACATGTCCACACCTCTTACACTCCTGTCTATTTTCTAATCCACGTGTCAACGCACGGCTGAATAATTCCACCAGCTGATAGTTGGAACAGTACGCAATCAAAGAAACGTCTGCTGCAAGAAACGTGAAAACTGGTTACTCACGAGATGAACAGAACAAGAGTCAAATCAATTAATTAAGGAAAAAAAGTCTGGATATCTGAAATCCTCGAAAGCGACAATTAAGAGAACAGGTGAACAAATATTTAATGCCTTTTGGACTTAAAACAAAACTGATATTTAAATAAAAATAAAAACTAGAGAGAGAGAGAGAGAGAGAGAGAGAGAATAGTATTGAACAGCAAAACATGAATCAAGCAAAAACAGTCCATAGTCCGTTTAAGCATTCAACAATGTGACGGAAATAAAAGGAAGTGAAGGAGCAATGTGAGGAGGAGGGCAATAAGGCGGACAGAAAAAAAAATTATATATATATATACATATATATATATATATATATATATATATATATATATATATATATATATATATATATATATATATATATATATATATATATATACATATATATATATATATAAGGAGTCTGTAGAATCTGTGACATTGAGGGTTAGGGCAAACGCGTCGACGTCATCACTAAAAATAAACTACGAGAGCCAAAAAGAAAAAAAAAACTTTTTAATTCCACGATTCGACAAAAGTGACATACAAGAGTATTGTATGAGACATAACAGTCTCCCATTGATATAATGTTAGTCAGGGACAGTCTCCCACTAACTAAATATATTAGAGAAGGCCCCCACAAGCTGGGTGTATCCCAGCAGTCTCCTAGAGACTAAATGTATCAAAGTAAATGTCTAAATAGAGTGTATTAGGAGTAAACCCCCATGGACTGTGAAATCAGAGCTGATTCTCACAGACTGTGTGTACGAGAGCTGATTCTCGCACACTGTCTATCTAAGCAGACTCCCACAGACTGACAGTATCTGAGCAGACTCCCACAGACTGTGTATCAGAGCAGACTCCAACAAAATGCGTGTATTAGAGCAGACTCCTACAGACTGCGTGTACCAGAGCAGACTCTCATAACACGGAGTATCTACACAGACTCCCACACACTGTATGTATCAGAGCAGAGTCTCACAGAATGTGTATCAGAGCAGACTCCCACAGACTGCGTGTATCAGAGCAGACTCCCACAGACTGTGTGTATCAAAGCAGACTCCCACAGACTGCGTGTATCAGAGCAGACTTCCACAGACTGAGTGTATTAGAGCAGACTCCCACAAACTGCGTGTATCAGAGCAGACTCCCACAGACTGTGTGTATCAGAGCAGACTCCCACAGACTGCATGTATCAGAGCAGACTCCCACAGACTGTGTGTATCAGAGCGGACTCCCACAGACTGCGTGTATCAGAGCAGACTCCCACAGACTGCGTGTATCAGAGCAGACTCCCACAGACTGAGTGTATCACAGCAGACTCCCACAAGCTGCGCGTATCAGAGCAGACTCCCATAGATTGAATGTATGACAACTGACTCCCAGACTGCTTATATCAGGGCAGATTCCCGCAGAGAGTGTATCAGAGCAGACTCCCACAGACTGCGTGTACCAGAGCAGACTCATAACACGGTGTATCTAAGCAGACTCCCACAGACTGTGCGTATCAGAGCAGACTTCCACAGACTGAGTGTACCACAGCAGACTCCCACAAGCTGAGCGTATCAGAGCAGACTCCCATAGACTGAGTGTATGAGAACAGACTCCCACAGACTGCGTATATCAGAGCAGACTCCCACAAGCTGAGTGTTTCAGAGCATACTCCCACAGACTGTGTATACCATAATAAACGTCTTTACAGTATTATCAGCAGACGTTCCTCGAACAAGTGTATCATAATACACGTCTATATAGAGTGTATCAGAGCATACTCCCACGGCGACAAACAGTGTGGGGGTGGTCCTGGGTTAAAATCACAAACTCCGAGCACGAAAGAGCCCAAATTAAAGAAGAGTGGAGAACGGCTAGCGTCTACGTGTGCACGCTGTCGGAACAAATCCTTATAAATCACCATCATCTTGATTCATTCAGACGCAAGGGAATGGCGCAAAGGGCGGTTCCGTCTCTATTTTTCTTTATTGATTTAAGAAAATAACATTGATATTGCAAAGAGGCTTGAACTTCAAACAGTTTGAGCGTCGCGGTTTGTATAGCTTTTCCTCCCCCTTTATCCTGCTAAGAAATGACATAGCCACTTGAGTTTTTCCATCTTGCTCGTGATATAAATCCTAACATCAGGAGTTTTCCCATGCAATTTTTAGCACGCATGTGCGGGAGATTTTTTTGTGACAACTGTAATCTCTTCCATCTATCTTCTGCCATTACCATCACAATCACCATTAGCATTGCCCTCCCTCTCTGCACTTAATCGTTACACCTTTCTTAACAGCAGCAATATATTTGACATCGTACCGTTTGTTGCAGTTATTGATTATATATGGGCATTCGAATAATGTATATTTCTACAGCAACTAAACAGTCTTTGCCGTATTCTTGAGTGTGAAATATACATTCAAAGATAACATTGGAAATTATGGATTCGCCGAATGTCGTTTTAATTACCAGCACTATCTGTTCACATAACCAGCTTGGTTTTACTTTCAGACAAAGAACTCTTCAGGTTTATGATTAACAAGACTATGCTGTCCCGAAATTTCCCCCAGTCATGTTAGACTACATTTTTGAATCTTTTGAAGCTGCAAGCTTCAAATGTGTGCGAACAATTTGTAGAGGATGGAATGGGCTAATGGTCGGTCGCTTACGTACAGGAAGTCAGTTAGATCATAAAGTCAGTTAATATCTGGTTTACCAATCTAGTGTACGTGTGCGTTCTAGGCAGAACACTGGCTAAACAGACAGTTCAACTTAAAATAATTGTGTCTGCTACTACAGCAGATTAATTTTGGTGTGCAAGTATTTCTCTGTGCGATATGGCATCTTCCAGAAGGCATAAAGCATATAAAAGGAACCGCAATGTTTTGTCAATTGAAACGAAAACAGAAATTATCAAGAGACTAGAAAAAGGTGAAACTGTGTCTTCACTTGCGAGGATTTTCAATGTTGGGAAAGCTACCGTCTCTGACATCAAAAGTAACAAGGATAAAATTATGAGTTTTGCATCGAAATTGGATAGTGAAAATGGGTCGAAGAAACGTAAACCATGAGACATGCGAAAGATTTGAAATTGGAAGAGGCTTTGTATATATGGTTTGTGCAAAGAAGAAGCAAAGGGGAAACTATCTCTGGTTCTCTATTGTGTGAAAAGACACTTCAGTTCAACAATCAACTTGACTGTGCTCCTGACTTTAAGGCTAGCCAGGGATGGTTAAGAAACTTTAAATCTCGTCATGGCATACGAGAATTGGAGATCCAAGGGGAATCTTTATCTAGCGATGCAACTGCCGCTGAAAATTTTAAAGAAACATTCTTGGCTTTTTTGGAAGAAGAAGGTTATTCACTCGATGATGTGTATAATGCCGATGAGACTGGCTTATACTGGAAATCATTGCCTCAAAAATCACTTGCATCTCAGCGCGAAGCAGCTTCCCCTGTGTTTAAAAAGTGCAAAGAGAGAGTAACAATTTTGGTAGCCGCGAATGCCAGTGGAAGTCATCGTTTACCGGTGCTAATGATCGGTAAAGCCAAAAAACCACGTTGTTTAAAAAATGTGACATGTCTCCCATTGTGCTACAAAGCACAGAAGAGTGCTTGGATGAATAGTGAAATATTTTTTGATTGGTATACAAATCAGTTCATCCCAAATGTGAAGAGGTTGAGAGAACAAGAAAAGAAAACTGGAAAAGTAATTCTTCTACTGGACAATGCACCATCTCATCCAGAGACGGATACATTGAATGCAGTTGATGCAAGTTTTAAAGTAATTTTTCTGCCTCCCAATGTAACAGCACTGATTCAACCAATGGATCAGGGTGTTATAGCAAAGCTTAAAAAGATGTACAAGAAGGAAGTCCTGCGTCGTTTATTGTTGGCTGAAGATGAAGAAAGTGTGGTGGCGTTTTCCAAAAAGCTTAATCTCAAAGACTGCTGATATATGTTAGCTGATGCTTGGACCACCCTGTCACAAGATAATCTCAACAAGGCTTGGAATAGATTGCTTGGGAAAAAAGGAGGAAATGAAACTACTGTAGTGGACACAAATGATGATTGTATAAATGAAGTTGTGGAACTGTTTCAAGCAATGTCCGGATTTTCGACCTGTGACAAAGATGATGCACACATGTGGCTAGAAGATGATAATGATTCTGGTTTTCAGTTTTTGAATGACGAAGAAATTTTGTCTTTTGTGCAAGAAGAAAACCAAATACACGTAGTGACCGATGATGAAGACACCTCAGAAGTACATGATGTACTTGTAGATTATGAAGAAAACCCAAAACGTCGACCAAGTCCTGAAGAGGCCTTTATAGCACTAGAAACAGCGATGGCTTGGTACGAGCAAGAAGATGACAGCTGTCCTACACAGCCTCTGCTGTTGAAGAGAATGCGGGACTTAGCAGCCAAAAGGAGACTATCCAGTTTGGTGCAAAAGAGGATTTCTCATTATTTTAAGTAGTGGGTTACATCTGTGCAAGTACATGTATACGTAAGTTGCGCCTGGTTTTGAATCGTTTGTAATGTTATTTTGAAAACATTTCTCTTTCTTAAAAAAAAATTATTAATACAAGTAGTACATGCACTGCAGTGTAATAAAAGATTTTGGTGATACAGTGATCTAATACAGTGTGGGTATTATTATTACAGTACAAGTAAATATGTTTTATAGTGTAATTTCCTTGTGATGGTTAATTATTTTTAGAAATATGTGTACATGTACTCGATACATTATGTAATCCAATTATCCGAACATTTGATTATCCGAACGATGCTCGGTCCCATGGGGTTCGGATAAATGGAGTTCTACTGTATGTCAATTTTTCAGAACAAAAATTCCAGTTACCAATTAAGCTCGGGTTCAACTGATGCACGGGTGCGTCAGTTTTTGATCATTTAAATCACTATAAATGGCCGCGACATTCAGTAAGAATTATGGTAACTAGAAAAAAATAATTAAACGAAACAATGATTTTGTATTATTTTTTCAATTTATTATTTAGGTTAACCCAAAGATAAAATTTTTTTATTTTCCTTGTATTTTCACAAAAGGACCAAAAAAAACAATAACAAAAAAATAATCTAAGCTCAAGCTACCAATATATGTTACTATTCTTCTGGATTCCTTCTTCTTCTTCTTCTTCTTTCGCCCTGAAAAGGACGGTGGTTGCGTTGTGTCTGTTTACGCCGTTGCTGTGATATCTGCACCTTTCGGTCGACACATCCGACTTCAGCACGGCATTTTTTAGGGACCGGGTTTGCCTTCCCATTGCGATCCGTACTCGCTCAGCCAGACTGCACTGCTGCAGACTGTTTCCAGGACCACCACGTGGAGGTGGAGTACGGTCTTAGTCAGCTCTGGTTCGCTGACCCTGATGCAAGCAGTCAAGCTATGGGTCGCTGACTGCATTCTCTATTGCTGCATCTTTTGGTCCCTTCTGGATTCCATGTAGCAAAATTTGTTTTCAATACGTTGTAGAATCGATTACCGCAAGGCGACGGTGTCTCTAAAAATAGCACGCAATCATGAAACGGCGAGCAAGGAGGGTCACAATGCTTACAATATGGCATCCTTGTTGTTAGTGATCTGTGTTTTAGTTCCAACTTCTGAATGATGGTATAACAACGATCAGGATGGACGAATAGCAGAAAGACTTATATGTTTCGATTTTGGAAGATTGCCTCTATATATATTCACATATATGGATTATAGCTAGAATGGTTTTGGAAAAGAAGATACAGTATGTGTAAGTTGAATGCATAAAAGTATGAGTTGATAGGGGCAGTACACACTTTCGATCGATGTAGGAGAATGTTTAATGCTCGGACGAATAAGAAAGTTAGATGGAATAGTAGCTCTGGACTGTCCTGTCCCAACGAGATCTAAATGGACAGAATAGGATGGACAGAAGACTAGAACGACGAAGGAAGAGGTGGAACAGTTTGTACAGAAGTCAAAATTTCATTCATCTTGCGAACAAATTTAGCAGACCTAACACGCCTGTGACGTCATGCTCTCTCAGCGGAACGTATTGGTCAATAAAAAGGGAGAGCGCAGTTTGAACAAGGGGACACTGAAAAAAGCTTTGAAACAGACTAGACGCAAAACAGAGTTTGCCACTACGCCTTTGCATCTGCAGATTGTGTGCAGCCTGCCAAGCCATTAATGTCCAGTGTGATTTCTGAAGTTTGAGGGTAAGCTGAATTATAAAAACTACCATGTATATATTTCATTTATTGCAGATTATGTGATGTATATTATGTGTGTAGATGATAGGAATTGCATCAGTTTATTTAAAGTTGTACTTGATGAGAAGGATCAAGCATATTCAGGAAAAATATAAGGCCAGTGATTAATATTCGGAAGGATCAAGCTGTAAAATATTTAAGGATGTACAGGAGTGGATACAATAAGATGACTGTTAGTTCATATAACTATTTGAAATGTTTATACTGGTACTGTGTTACTGAAATGATGTCTTTGCTTACTGTGACTTTATAACCTCGACATCTGATGACTGACTGGTCTGACATATGTGCTAGTCACCTAAAAATCTCGCCAGATTCTAGCCAGTTGTTTCAGGTTCATTTGACAATTCAATCCATACTGTCAAGTTATAGAAGCCTGTGTAGGTTCATCAGTGGTAATCCCACATAAGTGAAGGAACCCAACGTGTGAACTACAGCTGGTTCTTGGTACCCCTACTGTTGGGTCTGCCTGTGACGTGTAATGGAAAAGAGTCTACAGTAATCTAAACAGCCTATTGTAACCAAATAGCTACTCTGATTTGCTAGCTAAATCATGCATTAAAACTACCTGTCCTGTCTTTCTGCAGCTCACCCTTTTGTCCCCGCCCTCATTTCTTTAAACACTGGCAAATGCGATGTTTACAATCTTCTTCTACCTGTCAGTCATAGCAGGAAATAAATTCCGCTATGGTTATACTTCTTTTCACTCACGCGAGCTCAGTCGTCAATCATATAATACTTGTCCACTGAACAGATAGACAGCACGTGAGGGTAACGGTAAATGGAGCAGAACCTTTGAAGTTCACCCAGGGAAATCTAGAATCCCCTAGTACCCGTTTGATCTCCAGCACGAGCATTCCAGGGGAAGCCCGCTAGAAGAACAAAAGACTTTTGATCTCGGTCAAAAAACAAAAAACCTGGGGCGCTTAAGCGCTTATCATATATTTTAACCACACGTGTCTAATGAAGTATAAAGCAGAAGTTAATTTCATGCAGAATCAACGCCCCACGCCTATTTCACGTCGTCCAATGAAACAAATTAATGGACCCAAAACCCATTTCTGGAGACTGAAAATAAACTGCCTCCTAATGAAGAAGGTAAGTTCTTGTGTTATTTTGTGATTCTTCTTTGAAAATTATATTTTCTTCAACGGCTGTGGTAGACTTTTCGTTACAAGCTCAGCCTTATGTCATGATGTTTCTAGACGGACAAAAAAGGAAAAAAATACTTGATGCATTTTACCATCACATGTCTGTGGGAGTCTATTTGTTCAGACCTCGTCTATATGAAAAGTAAATACCGGACAAGAACCTGCGACTTGAAATATTGTCTCTGGAACCAGACATTCGGACGTTCGCGGCTGCGAAACAACATGAGCCACCCCGCTGAACTAATAACTTTTCCAGTTAGGTTATAGAAGAATTTTAAGTAAGTAAATAAATAAAATGATTAATTAATCCCAAACTTAGATGACCTGATTTTTACTAAATGTACACTTAGTTTTGCTGTGTAATAAATGCTCAAATTTGCAATATATGCATAATATACGTGAGGTAAGACTAATCATATAATTTGTTTTTCTCCTAAAGGGGGGCCGTATATGTATAACATGGATGTTCAGGGAGCCGCGATCTACGAATAGGTTGACAACCGCTGTCCTAGAGGATGAGACAACGAGTGCTCTTGGCTTTATCAAAGTTTACCTGGTGACAACAAGGTAATTTTCACAGAAAATATTAAAAAATATGTGGAAAACTGTAAACGTGAAGAGTCAAACTGACAATATGTATAATGAAATTGTTTGTTCAAATTAAAAATCTAACAAAATTATGTATTAAATAATAATTTAAAAACAACCTATGTCGATACCTTAAAAGAGTATTGCAATATTTTCTAATAAAAAATCAAATGACTCCAATCAATAATATTGATACGTGTTGTATTGTTAAATATTCCGGAGATGTTCTCCGTGGCCAAGTAGACTCTAGGGGCAGTCACACAACACGAAATCAGCATAACTGCACTGAGCGGACAAACACCTCCTTCACGATTTTACAAATATGCATTTTAATCGACTTGACAAAAAGCTCCATGGTAATAGATATATAGGCCCAAAGGCAAATGCAGTAATATATAGTAGTCCAGTCCGTTCCCTATCAAACGCTGGTCATTGGCAATCTTTCAAACTTTATTTAATATAGTCCTTTGGACATCTTTATGAATAAGCACACATTTCCTTACTAGAATAAGCCAGTGACACCTCAGCCAAGTATATTGATGTCCTGGTGATGGAATAATTCAGGAAAAACACAGAATACTGCAGGAGCTCAAAACACATACGGTCGCTCACTTCCAAACACAAGCCGCATCTCGCTTGCAGACGATCACCTCACTTCTGCTTTAAATTGTTCACGTCTGCCAGTAAACCATATCGGCATGACGTCACTTCCTTTATTAATACGTGACTCCGTATAAAATAAACAAAAAAGGAGCCCTGTTGAGCTGCCAAGTATATCGACATAAACTCATAAACGTTATGAATTTTAATCATAACAAATATGAACGGGCCATAATTATATTTCCCCCCTTTATACCAGCATCTACCCTTCGCAGATAACCTGAGACTTTTACACTGCACACATTTTTTTTTTTCTTTAAGCTGAGAGTATTTAAATGAACTTTTAAAAAAAAAGTGAAACAACTCAAGTGCAAAAAGTTAAATTTCCAACAATAAGTTAAACTTCTCTCCTCTAGAATTAGCTTCTACTGAAGTGAACTTCAAACATTCCAAATAAATAGAACTTATGAAATGTATTTCACTAATCTCAATATCATTTCAAAATATCCCCAGTTTGATTTATGATTTAAGTGTGTTTGCAATCTTTGAATGTTTCTCCTCTTCTGCACCTGAATCCCTCTCGCCAATTCCTGGATCTTCTTAAAATCCTCCCAGTCCCTAACCTTCTGCCTTTTTTTTCCCCCCTTGTTAAATCAGGTTGATCTTCTTGATTTAAACATGCTAATCATAATAATGTCCCCTGATAACGGATTATTTATTTAATTCGTCTGCTGTGATCAATCGAAAACAAGTGTTATCATCAGTTGACACTGGCACATACAGGGTTTGTGTAAAACGTTGCTTGGCTATTTGGCTACCCTATCCCGTATAAACTACAAACATTTCAACAAGTATAAATAGGACAACAAAAACAAATAATATAAATTCTACTCGGCCATCCATGACGGAAGAATATCCTCTGGTAAGGAGGCTCAAGACGCAACCCTGAGAAAGCAGAAAGGATTCTCGGTTGCTGACTCTTTTATTTTTTCCTTCAAGGAAAATCTCCAGATTTGGCACCTGGAATGTTCGTATATTAAAAGAACTACGGGAAAACTGCACACGCGGCAGTAGAAATGTGGGACTAAAAGACTGGCATCCTGGAACTTTGTGAAACGAGAAGCGGGGCATAAGAAGGAAGACAACCAACGACAAAGAAGAGATCAGTGAAAGAAGTGTGACGAGATGGATTTGGGGCGACCCCTTCTCGATCTCTCTTTCACTACGGCATTAATCAGATACAATTGTTGTACTGACTATTGCGTGCTTTTCCACGGTCAACACTTTTTTCTTTCTCTGTTTTGTAGCAGATATTTTGTATTTTCCTTCTTACACTCCTCTCAGAATAAGTCGTCATGTCTGTTTGTTACCCATTTCTCCCTGCTTTGCAAGTTTCGGCTAAGATAATTAATCGACAACCATGTTGGTTAATATCGGGTGCGACCCGAGCGTATTTGGTTAATCGCTGATAAGGCCAGGGCGCGCGACAGATAAGAGATTACTTTTTTGGGTGACACATTTTGGACAGACAAGGATGACCTAATCGTTTCCTGTCCTTCTTGTAAAGTGATAAGATGTTACACCTTACACATAGTGCTTAGAGAGTTTACCGATGTGTTTGTGAGTTTGTACACAAGGCATCGGATGTTTGATTGCCATATATGGGAGTCGTGACCTTTGCATCACACGCAAAATTATTTCATGTCGGAATATTTTCAAATTACCCTACCCAACAAGCATGTTTGAAATGATTTGAGCCATGAGTAGCTTCATAACAAACAGATGCGGGGGTAGGACAGGCAATATAACCGGACCTTTTCGCAGTTTTAATTCACTGTGAGAAATCGCTTGCCAAAACGACACAACCAGACCTTGCCAGAAGTTAGAATTCAGAATTTCCATTTATCCGGCCGAACCTTTTCTTGGAAAATCTTGACGGACTTACAAAACAGCAAAGTAAATCTCTATCATTTTAACAAGGAAACCGGGACTGATGAAACTAAGAACACACTGAGTCATAGAGAGAATTATCTTATAAAAGTAACGACCCTAAGGGCACGTGTAAGAGGCCTTAACTTCATTCATCTGAGCAAAAAGTCTGTGAGCCAGGATTGGCATAAGTTGTCATTTTACATTCTACATTTTTCATTACTAACATGTGAACTAATATGTATATATTACCATGTGAATATTAATGTGTGAAAATCGCTAGTGGATGTCCAAGTCATTTGAGGCTGGCAACCTCAGTGAATAGAATGATGATTTTACGAACCACCATTGCAAGGGCTGGTGACTACTTATCGCTAGTTTCTTAAAGAAAAATAAAAGCCTAGGTAGTCCCAAGTTCCATATGGGGCAGGGAGAGAAAGATGAAAGAAATGATGTACATTCTAAATATAATATTTACATTTTCAAAACAGTGTAAATGTCTATGTAAACATATTCACTTTAAAATTAACGAAAGTTTCAAACTTTTCAATCAAGTGTAAATGTAAATGAAAACATAAACAATTTATATTGTGAACATTTTTCAGTCAGTGGAGATGTAAATGTAAACAGATTCTATCTGTACTATTAATCTTTTCATTTAAATGTAAAAAAAAAAAAATAAAACTAATCAATTTGTAAAGAAAGTTACCTCTCGAGGGATTAAGTTTAATTCTTATCGAGTGTAAAGTCTGAGTAGATGGGATGGTGGAATAAGAGAAACGGGACACATAAGTATGTGTCGGGAAATGTAATACTCAGGAGAGCGTTTCGTTTCTATTCTTTTACCATACTTGTTGTGGTGGTACCATCTGAGGGTACTATTTGAGGGTACTATCTCTGGAACAAGAAGGGAAAAGTGGCCTGAGCTTTAAGACGAGGGACCAGCTTCGTAGACACTTCCTTACACTTCAGGGAACGTGCTAAATCCTACAACCTTGACCAGCGACGAGCGTGATCAGTCTACCAGGAACCAAACCATTAGAAGGAACAGAACCACCACTGACAGCTAAGTAGTTCTATAAGCTGCCACGTGACTTCTTAACTAAACATTCTACCAACCTCCAAGGATGAACATTTTCTTTCAAACTATTCAATTTTTTAAACTGTTAAAACCGAAATGATTATAATAATTATTAAATTTTGTTATTTGTAATTATACAAATTTAACTTCGATTGAATCATTTTAGATGTACTGCAATACACTCTAAACAGAGCTATACCATAATATCAAGAATTCCACTGAGTAAATCAGGGTGGGGGCTTGACGAGCTAAAATTAATCATTGCTTAATCCTTCACAAAAGTTGTCGGCAGATCATAGAGTTAACGTGCTCATCCAATGCAGCATTGTTCTCGCTTTTCTAAATATCTTGTGAATATTTCCTTAAGATAGAAGCACCATTATCCTTCTATCTACCACTCTGCCAAGAGTAATCTTGTGCAAAGGTAGACACCTTTGAAGGCCCACATTAAATACTCTTGAGTTTTGGCCACTGTTTGACCACTACTGCAAAGCAGGGTAGGCAATCCGTGACAAGAAGAATTTTACCGTTCAGATCAGACTAACTGCCATCTTCACATCGATGGTCGGCTACAATGGATTTCCCCGCATCTTCTATCTCTTGTCTTGATGGACTCCTTGTCTATAAAAAAACGCCCTGACAATTTTTATTGGATTATATTTACAACTTACTGATCACGGTAAGGTAACATGAGCTGTAAATATGTCTATGCAGGGGTTCCCCTGAGACCTGAAAACTATTTCAAGGGTTCCACCAGGAAAAAAAGGTTGAGAGAGACTGGCCTTTACTCTATACACGTAATTTCTACTATACAGCCAGTGCATACATTAGTTTCTTTAGGTAATGTCATCAGAAGTAGTGGGTTATAGACAACAATTATCGGCAACGAAATAAGATTTTTTTTTAAATAAACATACTGGTCCTACAGAAAGTCGTGTGTTTGCACTCAAATATAGAATGCATAATATTTTTAAACACACCGGACAACTATTAGATTCAACGTCACAATCAGTCAAAGTTATTACTTTCTTTGATTAAGAAAAGAAAAAAAAAAACTTTAGAAGAATGTCAATTCACTCGAACAAAATATAGCGGGCGCGATGAAGATGGATCTTTCAAAACGCTGCAAGTAAATTGCTGTTTTCCTTGAATAGTTGGACAAATAGATCTAAAAAATGTACCAAGACTAGGAACATGTGTTGTCGGTAGTCACACAATACATTCCGCCATCAAGAAAGAGGAACGGTCAAATGTAAAAAAAAAAACAACAGCACTCGCCGAGTGGGTGGCAGAATGTGTCTACTGGATGTTCAGATTCTCTATAGAGTTGTTGATATTGTGTGGACTATCCCATTACCTTTCTTCTTGTCCATTTTGCATTGTATGTCTTGCAAGTGCTGAAATTCTATTTATCTTAGAAGCTTGTCGTTGAATTTGCCCTATGGCCAGAAGTTTCTCAAATGTCGTAGTTAGTTTAAAAATACCGAATGTAACGTGAGAAATTATGACAAACAAATGTTTCGTGATCAACTACATTTACTCTTCAGCTTGCCATTCCTGTTATAAGTAGACAGAACATAACAATCTTTACAGAAACGAAATTATCAGAGACACGTCCGTTATAATCATACAATCACCAAAGACTAGTGACACAGGCTACCAGCCAAAATATTGCCAACAGGCATAAACTCAGCATTTGTTTGCTATTTGACTTCAAAGTTTTCAGTCGAATCTACGGAAGGATTGGGTGGAAAATGTAATGAACATTTTACAAAGAGAAACATATTGTCGAGATAAGGTTTCATTATAAGATTTTGCTAGGGCTATTAAAAAAAATGTATTTTAAGTGGAAGCTGACTGAATGCATTGATAAATGGAAACTAAGGGCCGGGGAGGAAAACGGCGTTGGTAATTGTGTTATCTTTCTAGGAGAAATAAGAGCGAAAATGAGTTGTGAATTATGTTGTCTTTTAAGATTAGCTTAGATGGGGCGTAATACTTGCTAAACAAAAAAACTGGACATATTGACCAGAAAGGAATAAATCTAAAGGGACAAGTATTCTGATCAACGCATACTTGTAACACTGGAGCTGGCGGTATGGGATATAAGATATAAGGAGTGGGATTGGCCATATTAGAATAACAACATGGTGGAGAGTCAGATATAGACGCACCGAGAGAAAGAGATAGAGAGTAACAGTGATGGACTTTTAACAGACCCATCTTCCTTTACCCCAAGGTTTCTTAATCTGTGGTTGTTTCACAGAAGGGTTCCACAGCCTTCACCGGACAATCAAAATGGTCCACGGAACACACACACAGGTTCAGAAACCATGCTTTAGCCTAACACAATGCTTCTTAACCAGGGGTGCGAGACATGCTAGATATTTTAGAAGACGAATTATCTTGAACACTGTATAATACACGGAACTCATATGTGCATGTACAAAGCAGAACCGTGACAATTAAATACCGACCCGTAGCCACATTTTGTAAATAAAATTTTCCCAGAACATCTTTTGATTTCTTTTTCGCATTTCAGGCATATTTTGCGAGCTAAAATATAAAGGGATGAGAGGCTTCTTTAGATGCCGTAAAGGGGTGCGAGGCTTCTTAAGGTGCGGTAAAGGGGATGCTGGAAAGAGATGCGGGACCTCTAAACGGTTCAGAAGCACTGACTTAACGTACGCTGCAACTCATTACTACACGAAATGAACCCAAATCAGCTGACCCAAAGAATACAGACATATTCCTAACTTACTGTAAAAGTGGGCCTTATGGTTCAATATTAATTACAATTTATATTCGGGTTGCAAAACGTTATTCTCGTTTACAAATTTGATCATACTTACAACTGGTGTCAATTCTAAATCTTCAGAATGAGAGGCAGCAAGCACGTGAGCGTCGTATACAGAAAGTACTAAGGGCATCGTAACAAACAGTTCATACTATCAGGGCTCTAACATGTTGTCAACGTGTTTCTAGTACATCGTCAATGCTAAAATAGTATGTACTTACAGTATATATATATATATATATATATATATATATATATATATATATATATATATACATATATATATATATATATATATATATATATATATATATATGTGTGTGTGTGTGTGTGTGCGTGCGTGCGTGCGCGTGTGTGTGAGTAGCGTGATGTACATACAAATACCTTGTTATGATAAAAAGAAGGGAAAAAGTGGCAACCAATCAAACGCGGCGAAGCTCGCTTGTTGACGAACCGGTTTTATAATGGCGATCTGCAGAGGAAGGGACAGTGTGTTAGTACTGTAGCCGCGCCACCTTGTAATCGTTATGGCGCCATCTTGTCATCGCCATTGTCTCCGTGGTTCACTGCCTTTTTACCACAACATCTTCAAGAGGAAGATATATTACTGGGCCACAATAAAGCCTAGAAATAGTTGTGTTTTATATTTGTGTTTTCGCTCCTTTTAGAGCATCCATCGCGTGGCCAAATTACTACGCACGCGCACTACGTTGAGCGATTAGGCCTAGCGGCCTATATAAAGAAGTGCCAGGCCAGCAGAGGCCTTTTGATTCACACATAACCGGCCAGGCTGACACATCACAAGACACCAACGTCCTTCTCAGGACGCCACTACTCGAGAAAAGATCGCGCTATCGTCAAAATGCCCAGACATAAGCCACATGCTAAAAAGAGGAAGGTCTACACCAGCCCACCAGCGCAGAACAGCCAGGGTAATCACAATATCAACAATGACAGACAGCCAGAGAGCAAGACTGCCCCAAGTACTCGTGCCGGGACCGGCCCTTCTATAACTCCGGACACGACGGAGTTAGCTGTGACATGCGTCGACCCGACTGAGAGTCTGAGTGGCCCGACCCTTTGCCTAGATAAAGAAGACCCAGAACATAAAGAAATTTGGAGAGCGTTACGACAGCTGGAGAAAAGAAAACAACAGCTTATATCCAGGCTGCCACCACCACACGTACCCGACTCGTCAGCAGAAACCCGGTCTATGACAGAGAAGCCGCACGATGCCGAGATGACAGCCGACCCACCTGCAAGCACTATGAAGGAAGTGATAGAGGCAGCTCCTCAACACAGACAGGTACAAGAGGAAGATATCGCAGAGACCATTTTAGATGCACTTCAAAGACTTGAAGACGGAGACGAGTCCCTTAGGCTCGCTCTTCAAGAAACAACAGTAGAAGTAGGCCCAGGCGTGCTGGACATCGAAACCACTGAGAAGCAAGATACCATTCCTGATCCTGAGGAAACAACAGCTGACAACTCAAGGGCTCAGACGCAAGATATGACACCGTATAACAAAGAACAGGAACAAGATTCGAACCAAGCCTGTAGAAGGAAACAAAGACCAAACACTAAAAAGACAAATAACACAGAAACGATACAGGAGAGGATCGTAAAGATTACCCAGACGTCAGGAAGTGAGGCCTCACTCAGGGCCCTACCCGACAACAAAGTGATCAACATCCTCGAGGTGATAACTGGACGGAGAGGTATCGCCAAAGTAGGGAGGCACGAAAAGGGAGTAGGGCTTTCTCTCAACAACACAGACAAAACAACCTCGCTGATGATCGAACTGGAATCCGGTCCAAAGGAAATCCAGTTGCCCCACCAAATTAAAGTGGTGGTGGAAAAGTACAAGACAACAAAGAAGTTGGTCATCAGAGGGGTGGATACCAGATGTTCCGAAGCGAGGTCCACAGACGCCTTCAAGCTGAAAACTCAAATCTTAAAATCACACAGGTCGAAAGGCTAAAAACCTGGGCCAAGAAAGATACCAATCTGATGATAGTTACGGTTGAAGGATCGACAAGACCCGAGAGACTGATGCGCCATATAACAACAAAAAAGACAGAGGCATATATCCCTCCGGTGATGCAGTGCTCTAACTGCCAGAAATATTCACACACCAAGAAAACGTGCAGGAGAGATGCAGTTTGCCGGTATTGTGCGGGTAGCCACCCATATCGCGACTGTACCAAAGCGAAGGAGGATAACAATTACAAGGCCATAAATCCAAACCGAACCTGTGCAAACTGCCTCGGAAACCACGGGGCTAGGTACCGAGGCTGCCCGATGTTCCAGGAAACAAAGTGCATCTTGAAGGAGCCCGTGTCCAAAAACATACCTTTCAAAGAGGCAAAAAACAGAGTGGCTGCGGATGTTGCAGAAAAACAAAGCACGATCGACAGAAGACAGCTACACAAACTAACCGCTGAAGTCAAAGATATGAAAATGAAACTACAGGCCGTAAACAGAAACAAGCAGGCTCCCGAAGACGACAAAGACAGCGGTGATGATGTAATAGAACTACAGAACGTCAGAGACATGATGAAAGACATGCAAAGCCTTCAGCAGCAGATAGAAGCAGATGTAAAGAGGCTGACAGAACTGACGGAAGAAAACTCAAAAATTCTCAAGAAAACTGAAGCAGAGCAAAGAGCCATCGAGGAAATGACAGCGAAAAGAATAGAGGCAGAAAGAATGACCATTGAAGAAATTACATCAAACGCAAAAGACACTAAAACGAACGTCCAATCAAACGAAGAAGTCATCGAGGAAACGCTAGAAGAGCTACTCCCAACAATCATAGAAAAAGCGCTTTCCCTGATACAGGAGGAAAGGAAGACACAAGAAGCAGAAACGAGGAGGGCAAAAACTCACAAAACCTAACAAGCCAGATAGGAAAACAGCAAATGTACACCATGAACACGCCACGACACCCCGAATGGACAAGAGCAAAGAGGTATCCTGACAGGCAGCTAGTGGTCCTTTTTAGGACCAGTCCTTTTCAGGACTAACAACAGGCTAGCACCGAAGAAAGTAAACACACAATATACCCCAATTATAACCAACTTTCAGGTTGAACAGGGTATCACAGCAACATAGTAGACGAAAACAACAACAACAACAACAAGCAGAGGCCTTTTTCTTCGTCAGTCGCCACAAAGAAACCAGAGTCGATCTGTAGATGCCTTGAACACATTAGCAATTGAGCACTGGCTGGGTGTTTGGTTTGTTTGCTTACTTGTTTAATGTTTGTTCATTAGTTTGCTTTGTGGGTTTGGGTCACTGACAGGGTTGTATGAATAAATACAGCCCCTGCCTTAGAATCAAGAGTTTTATTGTTGTTCGAGTCGGTGCGAGTGTGCAAGAAAGTGATCGCATATCACAACAGCATCATCATCTCTCGCCCACCCTATCACAATAGTGCATTACTTTTTGAAAAAATTGAAGGTAAATGCGTCAGCATGATGAAAACTGCTGTGTCGATAGTCTTTCAAAATTTGGTATAAATCGACATCGGAACCAATTATGTAAAATTTCATATAGAAGGAAAGCAGAAGTTATGTAAAGTAAAAGGAGATAAAGATAAAAGTCATGGATAACAAGGTTGAGAAGCATGAAGATTTCTGGACCAAACTAACACACTTATTCGATTCTGTACGCAAAACGCAGAACTAAATAGAATGAGAAACTGTAACAACATCTTGCCCTCCGATACGGCCGCACCTTCCCTATATAAAGACCAGCAGCGAACTATTCAAACTTTACACACACAGCAGAAGAAAGATAGACTGAAGGAAGGAGACGCTTGCCGGGGCTGAAACCTTTACCATCTATATGCCGTGCAGCTCTACTTCACCAAACTGAGTCTGCTCTGTACTTTGCATCTATCCTAACAGGGTAAGTAAATTTATGAATAAATAATTGTTTTATTGCAGCTTAATTTAATGGAATTATATCAGGATCAGACCAGAGGACTGAACTGAAATTTAGTTGTGGATGTGTAAAGGAATTCGATGCATACCAACGATTATCAGGATTGTCATTTGGAGTGGTCAATTATACTGGAATAATGGACTTGGCACTCCAGAATGTGAAAGGCGAAGGTAGCATCAGAATTATGTATAAAATTTATTAGATTTATTCATGTATTGTTTTAGATTTGTTTTAGAATGTTTATGCAGATAGACACCTGTCTTGTCTCGCTATCCTGATCAGAACAGATCCATGCGTCATTCATATACATGCAAACATTCTGAACACTCTCATCCATAGACACGTAAGCTTGTGGAACTTATGACCAATGGCTGGCCACTTGTCACATATTGTCTCCAGGTTCATTCGTGCCATACTCCAGAAAGAGGTCTAGAATTTTAGATCAATAATGCCTTCCTGGGCCAACGCAGGAGCACCATATATTGCCATCTTTATTCGTGTAACCTGCCCCATCTGTGCTTGGTGGCCTAGTACAAGACCTACAACTGATATTGCTGTGAAGTATAACCACAGAACATTCACAGAACCTAATGTTAAGTATTGAGTGTGACAATTCAAACAGCCATTGTGAGTGGTCAACAGAGAATTAAACTATTGTGTCATGATGAAGAAACTGTTCTAGAAGATAGGCAAGACAAGTGACATTTTAGTTTTAAAGAAAATTTGAAAGAACATTCTGTTTAATTTGAAGATTCCAGCAAGGACTTTTTGTTAATTAACAATTTCAACTCAACTATTGAATAATTGTGTAATTAATCTTTATTCATCCAATTTCATCATTTTTCATCATTCATAATTTGCACAAGAAGAAAACCAACGATAGATGTACATAATAAATGATTCAGTAATTGTAATCCTCTGACTTATCAGATTGTATATTGTTGCATTTTGAGTTTTACTGAATTGTTGATTATCATAGGTTAGTTACTAACGAAGGTGGCATCTTAGGCTCTTAATCTGATTACTTTCTGAAGTAGAGACCTTCACAGCCGTGACTATCCTGTGATACCAGTGCTCTTCTCTGACACTAGGACTGTATTCTTTTTCAGACATAATTCTTTTTCTGTTCTATCAGTAACGTCTACTGACAACTATACTCATAAAAACCTTTCGCTACAATATATATATATATATATATATATATATATATATAATGTAAGCACTTGGATACTGTAAAGATGTTGGACAGTGTATCAACCAAAATATATAAGTGTCGTGAAGTGGTGTGTTTCACAACACGTCATTCTGAGTAACTCTGACTCAAACCGTGCGCCATACTTTGTGAGAACTGCACGATACACGGACCAATCAGAAGGTACCTTTATGCAGTGTTTACTAAAGCATTAGGCCGTCAAAATGGCCAGTCCAAATCTGTGCAACAAGGTGGAAGAGGACATTTAATTACAGCATTATGAAAGAAGTATCACCTGGAAGAGGTCACTATTGCAATACTGGGAATGTTGCTCCATACGTCTGTGCAGAGACTTCCACGAATAGTACTATAGGAAGGGAGAAATCTCTGGTTGAATGCATCGAGACCTCAGGTTAGTCCATAATTTTGCTGTTTAGAGTACGCATAGAATAAAATGCACTTAGGAAAGTAAAAGACAATTAGATAAGAAGTTAAAGGATAATTCAGAGCGTAATAAGCTTTAGATGAATAAAAATCGCTCCAGGAATAACGTAGATAAATGAAATCTTAGTTTTCCTGATTTGTACACATAGGCAGATTTTACATACATTTTCGGAACGCAAAACACACGGTGGGTAGTAAACTCCCTCTGGCGTCCGGCTTTGGGATATATATAGAAAAGCAGGCTATAATAATTCAAAAATACAGTGAGCATCGGCGTGTTAATGCAGATTGCCTTTGCCGTTTGTATCTGAAGAGCAGACTAATAGATACCCATTAACAGCTCGACTGTATGTGCCTGAGGGTAAGAAAGAATATATATATATATGTATATAAATATATAACTCCGCCTATGCCGGTCCCAAGCCCGGATGAAAAAGGAGGAGGGCGGCCTGCATGGAGGCCGTAAGGAGGCAGCCCCTCCACCATGCAAAGGCACAACAGGCCAATCACCTGTTTGTCTTAAACTATGATTACAAGCAATATAAGAGAGAAAACCGGACTGATTCTAAAGGCGACGAACTGGAACGGACTACGGACTACGACTTATGGAACATGGAACACAAGAAGTATAAATGGGAAAGAAGAGGAGCTGATGGAAGAGATGAGGAAAGCAAAACTAGAAATCCTGGCTATTACCGAAACAAAGAAAAAGGGACAAGGAGTCATGGATCTCGATGGCAACACTCTGCTATACAGTGGTGTACCACATCTGAAAGAGCTAAAGGGGGCGTGGGTTGCATTGTGGCCAAAAACCAGAAAGATAGTATCAAGGGATGGAACTTTGTCTCGGAGCGCATTATGGTTGTAAAACTAAAAGAAGGAGAAACCATAGTCAACCTGGTCATAGTGTATGGGCCAAATGAGGATGAGAGAGCAGAGGTCAAGGAAGAATTCTTCGAGCTGCTTCAAAGGACAGTGGATGACTGCCTAGATGAAATTATCATGCTCGGAGATTTCAATGCCAGAGTTGGAAATGACCATGCTAGATGGGGTGGAGTTATCGGAAGATATGGAGAAGATACTCTCAATGACAATGGAAAGCGACTCCTTAGATTCTGCAGTGAGCAGAATCTGATCATTACCAACACAAAGTTCCCCCATAAGCGCATACATGCATACACTAGGTGTGAACCAACAAAGAATGAGAAGTCAGTGATCGACTATGCCATTGTTAGGAGGAGCTCATTCAAATATGTCTGGGATGCTAGAGTCTGGAGGGGGCCAGAGATTGGAAGTGATCACTACCTGCTTACAATTAAAAGAACAACTGAAAAAGTTGCTCAGCCTAGGAACTGCCCAGCACCACGCAAGAAACCAAGTAAACAAACGGAAGAAATGAGCATTAAGACCTACAAGCTGAAAGATCCAGAAATTAAGACCAGATATCAGGGGCTTATTGCTACAGCGGTGAGAAACACAGAAGAACAACCTGATGACTTGGAAACCCTGTGGCTTAAATTCAAGGACATCATAAAGACAGCTGCTGCAGAAGCATGTGGTGAAGTCCGACTTGGGAACAAGAGAAAGAGGACACCTTGGTGGACAGAAGAAGTCAAAGAGAAAATAAGAGAGAAGAAAATGGCATGGAAACAATACTTAGGAGCTAAAAACACAGCAGGACAAATAGAGAAATATAGAGAATATGTGATACTCAGAACAGAAGCAAAGAACAAGGTGCTAGCAGCAAAACAGAAGTCCTGGGAAGAATTTGGAGAAAAGCTAGAAAAGGATGCGCAAGAAAACCAGAAATTGTTCTATAAGACCCTAAAGAACATGAGGAAGGAAAAACAATGCCCTCTTAAATTTATAAAGGACAAGCAAGGCGAATTGCTTACTGCCCAAAAGGAAGTAATGGAAAGATGGAAAGAATATTTCTCAGAACTCCTTGATGGTGAGCAAGGTCAAGCATCAGAAATGATAACCACTAGCACAGAAGAGGATACAAATGGTGATGAAGATGACATAAAGATGGAAGAACTGAAGGCAGCACTGGAGAAAATCAAGATGGGCAAAGCAGCAGGGCATGATGGTATAACACCAGAAATGGTTAAGTACATGGGAGCATCAGGCGACCTATTACTCCTAAGGGTCCTACAAGCAGCATGGTGCAACAAGGCCATACCAAAGGATTGGGAGATTGCCATCATAACACCGATTTTCAAAAAAGGGTGACAATCGACAATGTGGAAACCACAGAGGCATATCCCTTCTCAGTGTCCCTGGTAAAATCTACTCTAGAATCCTAGAGCAGAGACTCCGATGCCTAGCTGAGCCACAATTGGATGAAGCCCAGTGCGGATTCCGAGCAAACTGAAGTACTCAAGACCTAATCTTCACACTCAGGCAACTGAGTGAAAAGGCCCTTGAGTACAAGAGTGAGATCCATCTTTGTTTCATAGATCTGGAAAAGGCGTTTGACAGGGTCCCCTGGAGCAAACTTTGGGACTGTTTGGCAAGGAAGAACATTCCAGCACCTCTGATACATGCTATACAGAGCTTCTACAAGTCTTGCAGAAATTATGTGAGGACAGCAAACTATAAGTCAGAAGAGTTCAGGACAACCACTGGTGTAAGACAAGGCGATATCCTGTCACCTTATCTTTTCATACTTCTCATGGACGATGTCATCAAGGCATGTAAGGAGAGAACAAGAAAGTATTCAGTGGGGTACTGGAAGATGAGACAGGTCTGTATTTCAGAGCTAGTATTTGCTGATGATGTTGTCCTGATTGCTAAATCAGAGACACATCTCCAATCCAACCTGCAAGCCTGGAAGGAAGAGCTGGAGAAGAGAGGGATGGTCATAAGCAGCTCTAAAACAAAATCCATGGTGATATCACGAGAAGAAAGAAAACATCAGATTAAGTTGGGAGAACAGGTCCTGGAGCAGGTCGACCACTTTAAATATCTCGGAGCTATTATAGACCGAAAGGGGGGCATCAAAGAAGAGTTGGCCACTCGAAAAGAGTGATAGAAAATGTAGATATTAAATAGTTGCTTCACAGCGTGCTGGAGGAGAGTAAAGACAGACTTATTTACGACAAATCGCTTCTCTCAATCTTCTCTTCCGCTCTCCTGGTCAAACAATTATTTGCCAGTTTTCCAGACTCGCATCTGCGCGCACACCGATTTGGTGTTTTTTTCACACACACAGACGATGTAGATACAAACTATATTAAACGAATAGGGGAAAAGTTGGGCTTTGGGTACATCCAACACAGAACTAAATGAGTTTATGTGATTTTATTCACTTTAAACATCAATCACTAACAAATATCAGGTATTACATAAATTATCATAAGTACACAAATGCAAATAACAAATTTGGGAGGGGTGAAGAAGATTGGTATCGACTAAGCCCTTCCCGCTTATTAGACAAAGATAAACCCAGTCCAGAGATAGATAATATCAGGAACATAGGTACGTTAACCTAACAGTGAAGTTAATTACTCTGAAAGAGGGGTTACAACGTTAGGTATAGGTGATAGAAAAAAAAATACTGTTATCCCAACTGGTGTCTTCCCTTTACTAAGCAAAGAAAAAAAAAGGGGGGGGGGGATGAAACAGAGTTAACAAATTATCCCACTAAAGGAACAATGCCGGGTATACAGAAAACGTATTACCCGGTAGGCAAGTTAACAAATGGTTTGTTGCAAAAAAATTAAATCTCCTGTCATTCATACACACTGTGCGGATCCACACTCATATACACCACACACTTACCGAGTTGCAGCATCAGACAATCCCTTAGAATGATAAACACAATAATTAACTCTTGACGTATGACAACTGTCTAGTCCTTCTATGTCCCGCCCCAGATAATGCGAGGATTCACTGAGAGCAAATATTCCCGCTTATCGCCGGACTTGAAGTTCTAAGAGTTCTTGTGTTTTATTATAAAGAAACGAGTCTATGGGATGGCACTGACGCAGTTCGACATAGGGGTGAAAAATGAGGTGATGGTATAATCCTTCACTGCGTGATGATAGTCACTGACCGGGAAAGTTTTTTTTTTTTAATCCAGTGAGGAAAAACTCTGCTCGGTCACAGTCAGGTAAATCGGTAATCTCTCACAATAGAGCAGTATATAAACTATCGCTACTGGCACTGTTCATCTTCCAGTTTATCTTACAGATTTAATTTGATGATAATAATCAAATGATCTTGGGTAGGCTTTCTTTCATGTAATTATGTTAGCTAGGCCGTACCGGACCACCACAAGATTTACTTTAAAAAAATGTCTCATCAAACTGTCTGGAAGTTTAAGAACCGAGTATGGAAACTCTGAAAGATTTCGTTATTGCTGGGATTGCAAAAGGTGATCAATCTAGAGAAAAAGATAGAAAACCCATAACAACATAATCATACTTTAAAACAAATAATCTTCTAAGCGCGCGATAAATTTCCCGTTAAGCCTATTATACACTCGAGTATTTAATTATGTATTTAATAAACACTGCGCGAGTTCTAGTGGTTAAATCACACATCTATAAATATAGGACTTAACTAAATTTATTAATTATAAATTCCTTCGCGACTTTAAAAGTTAATTTAAGCATCTATTATCTTTTGAAATAATATAATAGATAGATCATTATATTTACAACTGGAACTATTGAGACGGTTTAATTTAATAGGTTTAAATTAACACAAAATCCAATGAAATATAATGAATGAACTAGACCACTGATCACTTTACACAATATATATATATATATACCGCTTTGCACAGAAATAGAATTCACTGCAAATAAAATGAAAATCCATGGGATAATCTAGCAAGATTTCAAATATCGCTAGTGCTACTATCAAGTTCTGGCCAGCGAATGATAACGTGTCTAGTCTTGATGGTCTATTTAGCTAAAATGGAATGTAAGTTGAGTGGGACATGATAAACTTGACAGCTTATTTGATCTCACGAACGATTTGGGGATCTGACCGCCAAATCAAGGGAAGAAGCCGCCCCCTGGTCTTCGTATCCGCTCGCTGCTGCCCGTTTCGGCTTTCCCCCGTTCGCTCGGTTGCGATTGACACCTAGACGCGAAATTAGCGGCAAGCAACTGCGTCTCGTATCAGGGACCACTACTGTCTTTGATAACGCCGATAGTCTCCCCTGAAATCCCTCAGTCTGTCTCTTTGATCTCGTGCCGCATACTAAATGAGTCCCGGTGGAATGAGTTCTGGCAAACGAAAAGTTACAACAAATGTTCAGGGGTTCTAATGTTATGAAAAGCTAAAAGTCCTTTAAATCATCCATCATATCAGGGAGAATTCACTTGTCAAACTAGACGTACGTCACAATCGTCCCCACTTTTAGACATGAAACCATTTTTCATGTTTCATTTTTTGACAATGGAGGTGACCTGATTGGTGATTTTAGGATGAGTGGTATCTTCAGTTTGCTCTTCTTCCTCTGTAGACCAGTTTCTACTCAGGAAATCAGCCCCGACATTCTGTCTTCCCGGAATATATTCCACTTTGAAAGAATAAACGCTTAAAAGAAGCGCCCAACGCATGATCCTTGCGTTAAATTCTTTATTGGCACCAAGAAATGCTAACGGAGCGTGGTCTGTTTGCACCGTGAAAGATGTACCATAAAGAAACTCATGATGGCGTCTGATACCGTCAATCAGAGCAAGACATTCCCTTTCAACTACGCTGTAGTTCCGTTCCGCTTTATTTAATTTCCGACTGCCATAGGCAACTGGAAATAGCATGTTCAGGTCACTGTCATCGGCTTGAAGCAGTGTTGACCCGATGCCCTGACCTGACGCGTCGACTCTCAGTACAAAAGGTTTCTTGAGGTCAGGCAACCTCAAAATGGGGTATGCAGACAACTGTCCTTTCAAAGTGCTATACGCGTGTTCGCACTTTTGATCCCATATGACCTTATCAGGACAACCTTTCTTTGTGAGGTCAGTCAGAGGTGCCGTCAGTCCGTTGAAGTTCTGGATGTACTTCTGATAGTATGCACATAGCGATATGAAGGAACGTACGTCTTTCTTCGTTCGGGGTCTTTTTGCTGCCATTATTTTCTCCACGTTCTTCTTAATAGGCCAACTGCATCCGTGAGAAATAGTGTGCCCCAGGAAGTCTAACTGTTCAAACCCGATGAGACATTTGCTAGGTCTGGCTGTGAGACCCGTTTCCTGTAGTCTCCTGAGGAGCATAGCAACCGTAGCAATATGTTCTTCATAGGTTTCCGATGCAATTAAGATGTCATCCATGAAATTATGGATATGGGGACTTTGCAAAGGTTGTAGAAGCTTCCTCATCATCCTGGTGAACACTCCTGGTGCATTATGCAAACCGAACGGCATCACGTTAAATGTGTAATGTCCTTCACTAGTGCTGAAAGCTAACAAAGGTTTAATTTCCTCCTTGACTGGTATTTGATAATAACCTTTGCTGAGGTCAATCTTGGAGAAGATCTTTGCTTTGCTGAGCTTGGTGAACAACTCAGAAACAGTTTGGAGAGGTTCGGGCTGGAATTCCGTTACCGCGTTTAGCAACCTGTAATCAATGCACAGCCGAACTTCCTTATTGGGCTTCTGCAACAGCACTACACTCGAGCTGTAAGGAGATGTAGACTCACTGATAATTCCTGCCTGACGCAGCTTGTCTATTTCTCCGCGAAGTGCATCAGCTTTAGCGTACGGGATGGGGTAAACTCTGGTTTGAACAGGGGTCTCGTTTGTTAATTTCATATCAAATTCAATGAGATTTGTTCGACCAGGTACATCCGTTAAGACTGCACTGTACTGTTTTAGTAGAGCCCTGGTTTCTGTTTGTTGTTCTGGTGAGAGATTGTCGCCGAACTTGACATCTTTAAAGGATTCTGTGGGTTGCAATGGATACTCCATGCAACCATCATCATCTTCCTCGTCTTCCGTTGCTATGGCGACAGCCAGGAGATGCTCGGAGGATGGCACCGGTCTTTCCAAATATTTCTTTAGCAGATTTATGTGGAAGACCTTCTCCTTTCCTTTGATGGAGATCTTGTAGTTGGTACGTGAGATCTTTTTAAGGACGGTAAACGGTCCTTGCCATCCGATGCGAAGTTTATTGCTTCCGGTTGGAAGTAGCAATAGGACTTTCTCCCCTGGTTGTAGTTCTCTCTCTTTTGCAGCTTTGTTGTATCTTTTAGTAATTTTAGCGCGGGCTTTCTTAAGGTTGGTAGTAGCTAGATCCCATCCTAGCTTTAGCCTTTCCTTAAGCTCAGATACGTACTTGCTTGCAGAGACGACTGTCTCGTCAGCCTTCTGGTCTGTCAGGGACCGAAGTAAGGCTTCTAGTGGCCCCTTAATAGGTCTGCCAAATAAAAGTGTAGCTGGCGCAAAACCCGTAGACGCTTGGGGTACCTCTCGGTAGGCGAATAAGGCAGCCGATATATATTGGTCCCAGTCTTCCGGTTTCTCCTGACCCAGCTTACGTAACATCATGGTGAGGGTACCGTTAAAACGTTCCACGAGCCCATTTCCGGCCGGATGGTAGGGACTTGTGTGGATATGTTTGGCCCTCAAGATCTTAAAGATCTCCTCCATTAACAGGCTACGGAATTGGGATCCATTGTCCGTCAAAACTTGTTGAGGGAATCCCAACCGTGTAAAAATTTGCACAAGGGCTTCTGCGACATGCTTGGAATTAGTGCATGGTAGCGGTACGGCTTCGGCCCACATAGTGCAAGTGTCAACTAAGGTCAGGATGAACCTGTTCCTTCTTTTGGTCTTTTCCAGAGGACCAATAATGTCGACAGCAACCCGTTCAAATGGAGTCCCTACTATTGGCATTTGCCCCATAGGTACTGGGGGTGTCAAGTGCTTGGGTGCTACCCGTTGGCACTGGGCGCAGGATTTCACATACCTGACAATGTCAGAGTTCATTCCTGGCCACCAATAGTGGTTTTTTATTCGCTGAATAGTGGCGTTTTGTCCCATATGTCCGCTAAAGGGAAGAGAGTGCCCCATTTCTAAGATCTGGTTTCTGTACTGCGTCGGTACTAGGAGCTGGTTATTCCCCGTGTCCGGGTTGCCCGTTCTACGATACAATACACCATCCTTAGAAAAGATGTCTCCGTTGTGTCTGGGGTCCTTAGCCATGGGCAGTTTTTTTTAAAGCAGGGCGCCAGAGTAGGGTCCTTTTGTTGCGCCTCCTTCAGTTCATTTGGCAACAAGTTTGGCGCAGGCTCCCTCTCCTTCTTGGCTTGCCCTCTTGTGGTTACCGCTGCCACAATCGGCTCCTTAGGTCTCCCAATGAACACATATCTACATCCCAGGATAACTGGGTAGATCGGATCATCCATTATGGCCGCTTTAATAACTCCTCTGACAAAGTCAGAGTGTATTTCTACCAGTGCGATAGGAAGCGTCCTGGGTGCGTCACTCCTGAAAACTCCACTAAGTTTGACGGTTTCCTCTGTCTCCTGACCGGGTTTGACTAGGTGCCTAGCGACAATACAATCAAAACTTAATCCAGTGTCAAAAAGACAAGTAGTTGAGGTACCATTCAAAATTACAGTTCCTCGAGTTGAGGGTCGGTCCCCCTCAGGTTGAGAATCACTGACATTGACTCTACCTTTCGAGGCTGTATGCAAACATCCAATGCGGTTTGCACCGGTTTGTTTGCCCTGATCAGACGTTCCTGGTGTAGGGGTCTTCCCTTTTCCTTGACCTTGGTGGCCGCGCTGCCACGTAGGCTTGTTGGGTTGATCAGAATTGTTGTTGGGGGGGTATCGGGTTTTTGTAGAATTTCGATTTTTCCTGGGGAGGTTTCTGGGTATTGTTATCTCGTTGGTTATAATGTTGAGAGGAAGTGGAAGAATAGGATGCCTGCTCTAGATTCTGTTTTCGAGATGGCTCATCGGTGGGTTTACGTTTAGTGCTGGGAAGTTCGGCCATTGCATTGCTATAGCGTTCGGCTTTATTGAGTATGTCTTCAAGCCTGACTGCCCCCTGTTCAGCCAAAAATCTACGAGTTTCATTCGACAAAGTGGATTTTATCTGCTCCACAAGAACAAGTTCGAGGAGTCCCTCATATGAAAGAGGTAGGTCAGATAATTCAATGCACTTTGTCAGATAACCCGTGAGACGTGAAGAGAACTGGGGAAATGTTTCCGTGCTCTCTTTTCGGCTGTTTCTGAACAACTGCAGAAACTTTCGGGCAGTCATCTCAAACTGCTGTAGTAAGGCCTTCTTCAACAGGTCATAATCATGTTGATTCGGTCCCAGCTTTGTGTACACGTCATAAGCATTGCCTTTCAGTGACGTTGAAAGTTTGAGCGCCCAGCGGGTACTCTCTAACCCATAAAGATTCGCGAGTCTCTCGAATTTTTCTAGGTAGCTGTCAATTTTTTCGTTAGGGCTAGGAAAAGATTCTAAAGAAAACGACATAGCAGTTAATTGGGCAGACTGAGTGCTGGAGAGATCCATTGTTTGAGACTGGGGCGAAGACGGCTCTCCATTATTTGAAGTAGAGGCACTCCGACTCTCTAAAGCCTTGAGCGCTAATTCATGCTGTCTTTCCTTGTCTCTCTCTTCGCGTTGTCTCTCCTTCTCTCTTTCCCTGCGGGCGTCCATCTCTGCCTCAATTTTCTTCTGCTCCAATTGACGATCGTCCGCTTCTTTCTTCCTAGCTTCTGCCCTCTCTTCCTCCGCGTCATACCTTTGAAGTTCCTGGTTGATAAACAGATTCGCAGCTTCTGTGTCTAGTCCTGAGTCCTTGGCCTCTTGCCTCAAAAGGGATCTTATCCTAATTCTCTCTGCCATTGTCAAAGAACTGGATGCTTCTAAGACTAGAGAATAGTAAGATGGAACAAGAAGGGGAAAACTCAAAGCCGCTACGAAAAAAACCAAAGTAAAAAAAAAATTTACTTGAGTTACCTCCTACCTGTACTGTGCAAACTTATCGCTGCTATTATCTGGCAATTAAGGCTCTAAACGCAAGCGACTATGCCACTAAATGGTAAGTTACACTGGAAAAGAATCTACTTTTACTAACAGTAGAGAAAAATTTAAATTAAAACAAATTAAAAGGAAAAAAAAATTTTTTTTCTTTTTTTCCCTAAATTTTAAATCTCTGACAACAAGCTCCGTCCCTAAAGTCAATTATTGAGATGAGACGTTGTTAACTTAATTTTTAAAAATCAGAACAATCCGTCTTTAGCTAAGCTCAACTCTTTTTAACTTGAAAAACCTTAGTGACTGTAAAACAATCACGCAATCCCAGCAACTCTTATAAAGAAAGAAATTGAATTATCTCCGCCAGAGGATAATTAAAATAGCAAATATTTTTTGTTTATCTGTACTTTCTACTGCTGTGGAGAGAAAACAACCTGTAAATATGCTGTGTGGACAACCCAAATACTTAAAGAACGTTTGTCTAGGGGTGTAATTATTTATTTATTTCCCTAATTCACAAGACAAATCATTCACACTCTACCTAGTTAGACCCAGACTAAATCAGACTCAAAATATCTTTAACCCGGCTATACGATTGCCTCAAATGTAGCTCAAGATCCCAGAACCAGCCCACAAATATGTGTGCATCAAATGTATCTCAAAATAATCCCGGCGAGCCAGCCAAATATTGTCGTAAATTTATTTTGAGAGAAAAGAGTCGTAGAAATAGTGGTCCGGTTTAGAGTGGAAAATGATGATGGAAAGCTCAGTGATAGAAAATGTAGATATTAAATAGTTGCTTCACAGCGTGCTGGAGGAGAGTAAAGACAGACTTATTTACGACAAATCGCTTCTCTCAATCTTCTCTTCCGCTCTCCTGGTCAAACAATTATTTGCCAGTTTTCCAGACTCGCATCTGCGCGCACACCGATTTGGTGTTTTTCACACACACAGACGATGTAGATACAAACTATATTAAACGAATAGGGGAAAAGTTGGGCTTTGGGTACATCCAACACAGAACTAAATGAGTTTATGTGATTTTATTCACTTTAAACATCAATCACTAACAAATATCAGGTATTACATAAATTATCATAAGTACACAAATGCAAATAACAAATTTGGGAGGGGTGAAGAAGATTGGTATCGACTAAGCCCTTCCCGCTTATTAGACAAAGATAAACCCAGTCCAGAGATAGATAATATCAGGAACACGGGTACGTTAACCTAACAGTGAAGTTAATTACTCTGAAAAGAGGTGTTACCAAATTAGTTATGGTGGTAGACAAAAAATACTGTTATCCCAACTGGTGTCTTCCCTTTACTAAGCAAAGAAAAAAAAAAAAGGGGGGGGGGGGGGGGGGGTTGAAACAGAGTTAACAAATTATCCCACTAAAGGAACAATGCCGGGTATACAGAAAACGTATTACCCGGTAGGCAAGTTAACAAATGGTTTGTTGCAAAAAAATTAAATCTCCTGTCATTCATACACACTGTGCGGATCCACACTCATATACACCACACACTTACCGAGTTGCAGCATCAGACAATCCCTTAGAATGATAAACACAATAATTAACTCTTGACGTATGACAACTGTCTAGTCCTTCTATGTCCCGCCCCAGATAATGCGAGGATTCACTGAGAGCAAATATTCCCGCTTATCGCCGGACTTGAAGTTCTAAGAGTTCTTGTGTTTTATTATAAAGAAACGAGTCTATGGGATGGCACTGACGCAGTTCGACATAGGGGTGAAAAATGAGGTGATGGTATAATCCTTCACTGCGTGATGATAGTCACTGACCGGGAAAGTTTTTTTTTAATCCAGTGAGGAAAAACTCTGCTCGGTCACAGTCAGGTAAAACGGTAATCTCTCACAATAGAGCAGTATATAAACTATCGCTACTGGCACTGTTCATCTTCCAGTTTATCTTACAGATTTAATTTGATGATAATAATCAAATGATCTTGGGTAGGCTTTCTTTCATGTAATTATGTTAGCTAGGCCGTACCGGACCACCACAAGATTTACTTTAAAAAAATGTCTCATCAAACTGTCTGGAAGTTTAAGAACCGAGTATGGAAACTCTGAAAGATTTCGTTATTGCTGGGATTGCAAAAGGTGATCAATCTAGAGAAAAAGATAGAAAACCCATAACAACATAATCATACTTTAAAACAAATAATCTTCTAAGCGCGCGATAAATTTCCCGTTAAGCCTATTATACACTCGAGTATTTAATTATGTATTTAATAAACACTGCGCGAGTTCTAGTGGTTAAATCACACATCTATAAATATAGGACTTAACTAAATTTATTAATTATAAATTCCTTCGCGACTTTAAAAGTTAATTTAAGCATCTATTATCTTTTGAAATAATATAATAGATAGATCATTATATTTACAACTGGAACTATTGAGACGGTTTAATTTAATAGGTTTAAATTAACACAAAATCCAATGAAATATAATGAATGAACTAGACCACTGATCACTTTACACAATATATATATTACCGCTTTGCACAGAAATAGAATTCACTGCAAATAAAATGAAAATCCATGGGATAATCTAGCAAGATTTCAAATATCGCTAGTGCTACTATCAAGTTCTGGCCAGCGAATGATAACGTGTCTAGTCTTGATGGTCTATTTAGCTAAAATGGAATGTAAGTTGAGTGGGACATGATAAACTTGACAGCTTATTTGATCTCACGAACGATTTGGGGATCTGACCGCCAAATCAAGGGAAGAAGCCGCCCCCTGGTCTTCGTATCCGCTCGCTGCTGCCCGTTTCGGCTTTCCCCCGTTCGCTCGGTTGCGATTGACACCTAGACGCGAAATAGCGGCAAGCAACTGCGTCTCGTAGCAGGGACCACTACTGTCTTTGATAACGCCGATAGTCTCCCCTGAAATCCCTCCGTTCGTCTCTTTGATCGTGGTCGCTGTATCTGTTTGATTCCCGGTGGAATGAGTTCTGGCAAACGAAAAGTTACAACAAATGTTCAGGGGTTCTAATGTTATGAAAAGCTAAAAGTCCCTTTAAATCATCCATCATATCAGGGAGAATTCACTTGACAAACTAGACGTACGTCACAACTACAACCCACAAAAGCCAGATCCAAACCTCAGAAATGAGGTATCTGGGGAAGGTGGTTGAAGTAACAAGAAGAGACATGGTCCGCAACCAGACGATACGTCAAGGCCTAAAATCCCACCCGCTGCAGACCCAAATAGAACAGTCCCAACTAAGATGGTTTGGCCATGTCTGCAGAATGGGAGAAGATCGGCTACCACGACAAGCATGGGAAACAAAGAGCCAGGGACCCAGACCTCCAGGACGACCCAGAGTCCGCTGGGAGGACAACATTAGACAATCTTTGAAGGACCGAGGACTAGAATGGAACCAGGCCAGGAAGAAGACAGCTGATAGAATAGTCTGGCGCTCTCTCTTCCAAACCTCTACACCTCACGGTAGAAGAGGAACGACTAAGTAAGTAAGTAAGTATATAAATATATGTAGTTCTATTGATTAATTACAGTGTGCATTAGGAAATGTGTAGATGTGTTTTGAACCATTGTGTAATTTCTGGAGGCAAAACAATGCCAAGATATATATTCAAATAATTGAGAATGGTGGCAAAAGTGTGTCTGTAGGTTGAGAAAAGCATTTAAAGAATTATTTCTTGATGGAATGGAACACACACCAGGAACGTAAGGAAGGACAAAAGTGATTGTTTTACTGGATTGTTTAAGCTATTACTTAGTATTTTATACAAGACCTAATTATTGTATGGAGGCGGATCATGGACAAATGGCTCTAACTAAGGGTTTAGAGGAAAATTGTAGTCACAGTGAACTGGATTTGGTTGTTACTGTTATAATATGTCCTGTGCATCTGCTAGCACACTGTCTGAAACTGTCTATCATCCCCAACCTTTGTGATAGTGGGATAGTGATGGACAATATAGGGGTTACATCTAATATGTTTCAGGTTATATCCTGTCAACCCAATCTACTCATAAAAGAGTCAGCCACTACTGAAGTTACTACTGGTGCAAGTGCCTTTTGAGTTCAGAGGCCCAGTCACCAAGTACCTACTGCCTGGAGGAAGTTCAACTAATTTTTCCTTCCAGGACAAGAGTGGAACCAGCTTCATTCTAACAGATTGTCACAGAGAGTTTATTGATCTTAAATTGCCTATATCCTCTTCTTTTTCTTTCATCCGTGTCCTCTATTTTATTATCACTCTTTACCTTTTTCCTGTATTTTTCGCATCCATTCGTTTGCGAAAAATATTTTCTTCCCCATTCTCAACTTTACCGTTTTCTTTCTCATACTGGTAAACGCATTTAGGACATAACGTGTCAGAGAGAGAGAGAGCGTTAAAATGCATTCTATTGCATTAGGTGTCAGTGGACGAAACTGTGAATATATTCGTCTGGCCAGACATAGGAGCAGACATATGTCTACAGCATTCCCTGCACCAGACGAAATACACTGTGAATATTCGCTTTCGCCAGACCTATAGGCGACAAATTTGTCTGCATTTTCACCTGCCACAACGAGTTGCATCGGCTGAGCGCTTAGGTGAGGCACGATAGCGGACATCTCCTCGGCGCAGTTTGAGACATTTGTCTGGAAATCCCAGCTGACAAGGCTCTCACTGTTGGCCTGGTCAGCGTGAGGTGTGAAAACGCACGAGTGTCAGTTCATGGTAGTCTTCTAGTTGATGTAAGGTGTTTTAGACGGAAAGGGGAGATTATTTCGTTTGGCGAAATAAAGTTGGGATCCCTTTGTCTGGTAATAGATATAACCAGAATGTTAAACTTTATTTTCATTCAGTCCTCAAAATTCACAGTAGACAGGTTGTTCGTGAATAGAAAAAGCTGTATAGCGAAGCCCTAGTTTGTTCGGAAATTTACCGAGCTCTAGACTTCAAATAAATATATCAGCGTATAATCCTAAAGTGTGCGATTACCTGTAGTTCTGTGTGTTGAGGTATATATATTATAATAATTATCTAATATTTTGTGAAGTGTTTAAAGTGATAATCGCTTATTTCATATTTCACTAGTTAGATGTGGTGCAGAGTGCTTAATTTATATAGTCTGTATTATTTTCTAGTGACGTGTTTCAGTGGAAAGCAGAATAAATTATAATTTCTAGCTTAAACAACAATGTAGCTATAATGAATTTAATTTAACTGCTAAATAATCAGATGGGAACAATTTTTCTAAACTAACTTATAAATGCTAAATGCCTCATGAGTGTTGACGGAATACGTATGTATTCCTAATTCATGAGGAGTGATGATTTTTCAAATATAACTTATTGCACGGGAAGTTTTAAATGATAAGTCAAGCTGTACGCTTGCATTTTAAAAAACGTAAGTTATATTGAGTACATAATATGTAACAGATTTCATATGTGTTTTTTCTTTATTCAGTGAATAATGGGGTAACCCAAACTTTGCCGGCGTTTTGTACAGAGACATACCTAATAAATGCTTATACTGGGCCTTTGAGCCAGTGCATATTTCTACACTAATGCTAATGTACATGCTGCCTTGTGGCGAGAAAAATTACAGAAATCTAAAACATTAACTTTCCGACATTGTTGACAAGTGTGTGGTGAACCAAGATTATGTTGTCCACCGGTCATCTTCCTAATTAAGGGAAACCTCGTGTTCTGACATTGTGTGCTCGTTTAAGCCTAATTCTTACATCGTGAGTCAAGTGACACTAACTTACTTACTTACTTAGTCGTTCCTCTTCTACCGTGAGGTGTAGAGGTTTGGAAGAGAGAGCGCCAGACCATTCTATCAGCTGTCTTCTTCCTGGCCTGGTTCCATTCTAGTCCTCGGTCCTTCAAAGATTGTCTAATGTTGTCCTCCCAGCGGACTCTGGGTCGTCCTGGAGGTCTGGATCCCTGGCTCTTTGTTTCCCATGCTTGTCGTGGTAGCCGATCTTCTCCCATTCTGCCGACATGGCCAAACCATCTTAGTTGGGACTGTTCTATTTGGGTCTGCAGTGGATGGGATTTTAGGCCTTGACAGATCGTCTGGTTGCGGACCATGTCTCTTCTTGTTACTTCAACCACTTTCCTCAGATACCTCATTTCTGAGGTTTGGATCTGGCTTTTGTGGGTTGTAGTCATTGCCCACGATTCGCATCCATATGTCAAGACTGGGACATAGGTGGAGCGGTATACAGCCATCTTCGTTTTCTTACCAACCTCTTTCTTGCTGAGGAATCCACGATTTATGGCCTGAAAAAGTCTCCCAGCCGCTGCTTTTCGAGTGGCCAACTCTTCTTTGATGCCTCCCTTTCGGTCTATAATAGCTCCGAGATATTTAAAGTGGTCGACCTGCTCCAGGACCTGTTCTCCCAACTTAATCTGATGTTTTCTTTCTTCTCGTGATATCACCATGGTTTTTGTTTTAGAGCTGCTTATGACCATCCCTCTCTTCTCCAGCTCTTCCTTCCAGACTTGCAGGTTGGATTGGAGATGTGCCTCTGATTTAGCAATCAGGGCAACATCATCAGCAAATGCCAGCTCCGAAATATAGACCTGTCTCATCTTCCAGTACCCCACTGAATACTTTCTTGTTCTCTCCTTACATGCCTTGATGACATCGTCCATAAGGAGTATGAAGAGGTAAGGTGATAGGATATCACCTTGTCTTACACCAGTGGTGGTCCTGAACTCTTCTGACTTATGGTTTGCTGTCCTCACATAATTTCTGCAAGACTTGTAGAAGCTCTGTATAGCATGAATCAGAGGTGCTGGAATATTCTTCCTTGCCAAACAGTCCCAAAGTTTGCTCCAGGGGACCCTGTCAAACGCCTTTTCCAGATCTATGAAACAAAGATGCATCTCACTCTTATACTCAAGGACCTTTTCACTCAGCTGTCTGAGTGTGAAGATTAGGTCTTGAGTACTTCGGTTTGCTCGGAATCCGCACTGGACCTCATCCAATTGTGGCTCAGCTAGGCGCCGGAGTATCTGCTCTAGGATTCTAGAGTAGATTTTACCAGGGACACTGAGAAGGGATATGCCTCTATGGTTTCTACATTGTCGATTGTCACCCTTTTTGAAAATTGGTGTTATGATGGCAATCTCCCAATCCTTTGGTATGGTCTTGTTGCACCATGCTGCCTGTAGAACCTTTAAGAGTAATAGGTCGCCTGATGCTCCCATGTACTTAACCATTTCTGGTGTTATACCATCATGCCCTGCTGCTTTGCCCATCTTGATTTTCTCTAGTGCTGCCCTCAGTTCTTGCATCTTTATGTCATCTTCACCATCATTGGTTTTCTCTTCTGTGCTAGTGGTTATCATTTCTGATGCTTCACCATGCTCACCATCCAGGAGTTCTGAGAAATATTCTTTCCATTACTTCCTTCGGGGCAGTAAGCAATTTGCTTGCTTGTCCTTTATAAATTTGAGAGGGCATTGTTTTTCCTTCCTCATGTTCTTTAGGGTCTTATAGAACAATTTCTGGTTTTCTTGTGCATCTTTTTCTAGCTTTTCTCCAAATTCTTCCCAGGACTTCTGTTTTGCTGCTAGCACTTTGTTCTTTGCTTCTGTTCTGAGTGTCACATATTCTCTATATTTTTCCATTTGTCCTGTTGTGTTTTTAGCTCCTAAGTATTGTTTCCATGCCATTTTCTTCTCTTATTTTCTCTTTGACTTCCTCTGTCCACCAAGGTGTCCTCTTTCTCTGGTTCCCAAGTCGGACTTAACCGCATGCTTCTGCAGCAGCTGTCTTTATGATATCCTTGAATTTATTCCAGAGGGTTTCCAAGTCATCAGGTCGTTCTTCTGTGTTGCTCACTGCTGTAGCAATAAGCCCCTGATATCTGGTCTTAATTTATGGCTCTCTCAGCTTGTAGGTCCTAATGCTCATTTCTCCTGCTCGTTTACTTGGTTTCTTGCGTGATGTTGGGCAGTTCCTGGGCTGAGCAACTCTTTCAGTTGTTCGTTTGATTGTTAGCAGGTAGTGATCACTTGCAATCTCTGGCCCCCTCCAGACTCTTGCATCTCGGACATATCTTAATGAGCTTTTCCGAACAATGGCATAGTCGATCACTGACTTCCCATTCTTGGTTGGTTCACATCTAGTGTATGCATGTATGTGCTTATGGAGGAACTTTGTGTTTGTAATGATCAGATTCTGCTCACTGCAGAATCTAAGGAGTCGCTTTCCATTGTCATTGAGAGTATCTTCTCCATATCTTCCGATAACTCCACCCCATCTAGCATGGTAATTTCCAACTCTGGCATTAAAATCTCCGAGCATGATAACTTCATCTAGGCAGTCATCCACTGTCCTTTGAAGCAGTCAAAGAATTCCTCCTTGACCTCTGCTCTCTCATCCTCATTTGGCCCATACACTATGACCAGGTTGACTATGGTTTCTCCTTCTTTTAGTTTTACAACCATAATGCGCTCCGAGACAAAGTTCCATCCCTTGATACTATCTTTTTGATTTTGGGCCACAATGCAACCCACGCCCCCTTTAGCTCTTTCAGATATGGGTACACCACTGTAGAGCAACGTGTTGCCATCGAGATCCATGACTCCTTGTCCTTTTTTCTTCGTTTCCGTTATAGCCATTATTTCTAGTTTTGCTTTCCTCATCTCTTCCACCAGCTCCTCTTCCTTCCCATTTATACTTCTGTCACGTAGGGTTTATATTCATTTAATTTCCTACATCTTCTTCCTATTCTTTCACCCGAATTCTCTCTTTTATTATCTCTGTATTTCCTTTTTCCTGTACATTTTTCATCCATTCGTTTTGCGAATATTATTTTCATATAATTCGCAAACTTTACCTGTTTTCCTTTCTCTAAAACTTAGAATCGCACCTGGGTGGTATTGCGTACATGTCAGTCGCGCTGGTCGGATGATAGGCGTGAATTTACAGCATTCGCTAGACATTCGTCTGAGGGTCTCTGGCCGATGGCGTGAAAATTCACCCGAGGGACATGGAAAGTAGACAGAGAGTCTGCATTTCAGTAAACGCATGAGGTTTTTCGTCAGGAAAAAACCCGGCTTAGCGTGAAAATCCACTCCGCACTGCAGACGGTGGTCTGAGATTTGCAACTCATGCAAGCCCTCGGCCACTGATGGCTGTTACGTCACGCGATAAGCGGACGAAGGTGTTATACGGACAGGGGAGACTATTTCGCTTGGCGAAATAAGATTAGGATCCTGTGCCCGATTTTAAAGATATTGGCCAAGTTTGAAACTTTAATTTCTTTCTCGCTCATAGACTCACAGTAGATAGGTTGCTCGTAAACAGAATAGCTGTTAGCGAAGATCTCAGTTTGTTTCGGCAATTTGTCGAACTTCTAGACTTCCAGAAATATTTTCAGCATTTTTATTCTTAAGTTGTGCGACTACCTGTAATTCTGTGGTTGAGGTAATTAATATGATAGATATATAGATTTTGTGAGTGTTAAAGTGTTTAATCGCTTAATTCATTTTAATCTATTTCTTTAGCGCAGAAGAGAAATAAAGTGGTAGGTTATTATATTTTCTAGGGAAGCATTCAGTGGAAAGCAGAATAAAATTAAAATCTCTAGCTTATAACGGCAAGAGTAGCTATTTATGAATTTAATTTAACTGCTAATACTCAGTCGAGTGTATTTTTCTAAACTAACGTATAAACTCTAGAATCGAGCCTCATGAATGGTGACGGAATACGCACGTGTTCCTAATTCATGAGGATTGCTGATTTTTAAATATAACTTACGTCACGGGAAGTTTAAATGATAAGCAAAGCTCTCTGCTTGCAAGTTTAAATGTAAGTTATAAACCAGTACAGATTCTGTTTATTATATTATATGTGTTATTTTTCCTCCACACAGTGAAAGTTTTGGGGTGACCCTAACTTTACCAGCACCTAGTAGTAGTTTCCATACTTGTGAAGAAATAGACAGTCCTTATTTTGAACCACGTGGGTTTCTTAAGTACCACTGGACTAACAGTGCATATGCAACCCGAGTTAGCCAGAAAGACTATATCCCAATAACGGGTTTTCAAAGACTGTAAATGATAAATACTGGACCTTGGAGCCAGATCTTAATTTCTTCTAGAAAAACTCTACGTAATCTTTCTGCCTGGTGGCGCGAAATACTTCTAGTATTAACTAACATTTCCCGACTATATATATATTTTTTTTGTGGACAAATCTGTGGTGTGACTAAAGTGAATCCTATACTGAGGGAAGGCACCGACCTGACATTCATCATTTCTAGAAACCTACGCTATTGACACTGTGCTCTGCTAACTCCCGCGCCTGGAATAACTGTTATAACTGTTAGGTGACTTAATCAGACATTTGAACAAATTTGCACACCCAAGTAGTCGTTCCCGGAGACTCCGAGTTAAATACGTCTTTTGGAACTGGGGACTTCTTGGCAGAAGACTGCATTTTTTTGAGTCTGTGTGAAAATCTAAAATCAGTGTGTTGCAAGAGGCAGCGAGCAAAGTCGTGAGTACATGTATGAGAGGCCATGGCGGAATGAATGAGTGTACGCTGGTTTGAGTGATATTTTCACTATATCTTTGACACCCTGTTGCTGTCCTAATTTTTTTTTTCAATCTGCATAATTTGTTGCTAAGGCTAGAGTTCTGGTGTTTTTGTCTTAGGTTAAATCAGATTTTTTTTTTCAAACTCTGTGCATATAATTACGAGATAAAACAAAGAAAACTCTTAGACTCAAACCCTATGTATCTGTGACTCGGGCGCCATCATCTGTTCTCTTAACGGGGCCGGGCTAAACCTAGAGTTAACACTATAACGGGGCTATCATCCTTGCAACATTTCCTTGAATTTTTATGACTATGTGTATATGTATTTTCCTTGATGTACTTTCTTTGATGTTGTGAGCCGATTTTTCCTGATATTAAAATCGCTCTTGAACTTAAAAATAGTGTTTGGTCAGCTCGTTCTAGATAAATATATATCATTGTTATAGTTTTCCCACGTCTGTGTGTTTACCTGTCGTCACGTGTATGTGCGTGCCTGTGAGTGATAGAAATATACGTAATATGTATATTGGTGTAGTCTGTCTGACGCTGTAACAACTGTTGTAGAAGATAGGTGAGAGAGAGAAGAATTCTTTTCGCTTTCAGAGACAGCCACTATATCAAAATCTATCATCTCACGTGTGTGGAAATTCTATTACCTTTCACTAACTCTCACTGAGTCTACCACCTATTCAAACCTATACAGAAGGGACCAAACCTAGTCTTAATTCTCCTATCAAAATCTGCGACAAATGGTCGCTCGTTACCGGGAATTGAACCCAAAATCCTAAGGCGATACGACAAATGGGTTCTCGTCCGTAGGATTTTTGAACTTAGAATAGGAAGACGAGTACGACAAATGTGGACTCGTCTATCTGGATTTTGAACTTAAGATTCTGTATTCTGATATAGAGTAAGAGTGTGATGTCGTGTGACTGTGTATCTTTTAAAAAAAATATTACCCCCTAGACTAACGATCTGTTTAAGAGCGTGCTGACCACACTAACTGATAGTTTTTTTCCACAGCATTTAGAAATAATATACATTTCAGTTACAGGTTGATTGTCGGAATATATGGTAATTAATGTTGATTGTAATACTAAACGCTGGTAAAGTTTTGTGAGTGTATAACATTCACAAGGGTTCTGAAGCAGGAAGGTGTTTGAACTAAAGTTAAGGAGTGCGTTTCGGACTATCCGTCCAGATTAATTGCCTCCCTCACCCTAACTGTCTTCAGGGGTAAACTGATAGTGGATTTAAAAATTAAGGGATTATTTTTCTCTTAAATTTTTGCTATAATCATTGTGTTTTCCACTGTAGCAACTTATTTTTCAGGGATTAATCCTAACTACCATTTAGTTGGTGTAGTCGTGTTTTGCATTAAGTGCTTTATTGCCGATAATAGCAGCGATAGTTAGATTTTATTTTGGAGGAGGTATCCCAGGGTTAAGGATATCATCTTGTGTATTTTTGGAAATTTTTTCTCGTAAGTGTTAGGAACCAGGTTATTCTTTTTCCTATTTTCTATCTCCGCGTGTCTCAGTCACTGACATAATATGGCCGAGAGGGCAAAGCTTAGACAACTCCTCAGGGACGAAGCGAGAGAGGAGGGACTGGAAGGAGAGGAAGCGAAAGCATTTGTCAGAGACGAACTTGAGAGATATGATGCGGAGAGGAAAGAAGAAGAAGCTAGGAAGAAAGAAGCAGGAGACCGGCTATTACAGCAGAGGAAGATGGATGAGGAAATGGAAATCCGCAGGGAGAGAGAAAGAGAGAAAGAGAGACAGCAAGAAGAACGAGAGAAGGAGAGACAGCATGAGGAAAGAGAGAAGGAGAGACAGCATGAGAAGGAGAGAGAAGAGAGACAGCATGAGTTAGCTCTTAAAACTCTGGAATTCCAAAGGCGTGGGGCTGCCTCTACCTCCAGCAATGGAGAGTCTTCTCCTCATTCTTCCTTAACTGACCCTGCTAACACTCAATCTCTTCAACTAAATGCTATGTCTTTCACTCTTGAATCTTTTCCTTGTCCAAATGAGAAGATTGACACATGGTTAGAAAAATTTGAGAAAATTGCAACTCTGTACGGGTTAGAGAGGTCGCGTTGGAATATGAAACTTTCCCAGGCCCTAAAAGGTTCTGCTTATGATGTTTATTCTAAGCTGGAAAGTAGCCAACAAGACGACTACGATGTGTTGAAGAAAGCGTTACTGGAGCGCTTTGAAATGAACGCTCGCAAGTTTTTGCAACTGTTTCGCAACAGCCGGAAAGAGAATTCTGAAACTTTTCACCAGTTCTCATCTCGTCTTAAGGGATATCTAACAAAGTGCCTTGAGCTTTCGCAGCTCCCCTCTACCTATGAAGGTCTTGAGGAACTTGTTCTAACTGAACAAATAAAGAACACTTTGTCTGCTGATACCCGGAGATTTCTCGCTGAGCAGGGGGCAGAAAAATTTGAAGACATTTTGCAAAAGTCTGAGCGTTATCACAATGCGCTGGCTGAACTACCGGCCACAAAGCGGAAACCGACAGAGGAGCATTTTCGAAAACATAACCTAGAGCAATCTTCTCAGGCTTCAAACCAAAACAACCACAGAGAAACTGGACCTCAAAACCCCCCTCCTGAAAAATCCAAGTTCTACAAGAACAAGTACCCCAACCACCCCAAACAATCCGATCAACCCGACCGCCCTACATGGCAGCGTAGCCAGAAAGGACAAGGTGGCAAAGGGAGAACCCCCGAGCACGGGACATATGATCAGACCGAGCACACCGAGCCAAAACGCATCGGATGCTTATTGACAGTCTCGCAAGGCGGAATTATTGACAGTGATTCCCAACCTGTTGGGGATAGACCCTCAACGCGAGGTACTGTTACTTTGAACGGTTCTCAAACTTCTTGCTTATTTGACACGGGGCTTTCTTATGATTGCATTGTTGCCAGAAAGCTGGTTAAACCCGGTCAAGAGACAGGAGAGACCGTCAAACTTTGTGGAGTTCATAAGAGTGATGCACCTACAGCGCTTCCCATCGCATTGGTGGAGATACACTCTGACTTTGTCAGAGGTGTGATCAAAGCAGCTGTTATGGATGATCCCATCTACCCAGTCATACTTGGCGGGAGATACGTGTGTATTGGGAAACCGGAAGAGCCGATTGTGGCAGCAGTAACTACAAGAGGGCAAACCAAGAAGGAACGGGAGCCTGCGCCTAATTTGTTACCTAAGGAACTTAAAGAAGCGCAATACAAGGACCCTACTTTGGCACCCTGCTTTAGGAACTGCCCATGGCTAAGGAACCCAAACAGCACGGGGACATTTTTTCTAAGGATGGCGTACTTTATCGGAGAACGGGCAAGCCTGACCAAGGTTACAACCAGCTCCTAGTACCGAAACAGTACAGAAGCCAAATCCTAGAAATGGGGCACTCTCTTCCCTTTAGCGGACATATGGGACAGAACGCCACAAACCAACGTATAACCACTCATTATTGGTGGCCAGGAGTGAATACTGATATTATCAGGTACGTCAAATCCTGTGCCCAGTGCCAACGTGTACCACCCAAGCAACGGACACCCCCAGTCCACAGGGTGAAATGCCAATTATGGGAACACCATTCGAACGGGTTGTGATCGACATTTTAGGGCCTTTCGAAAGGACTAAAAGAAGGAACAGGTTCATCCTGACCTTAGTCGATACATGCACTTTATGGGCAGAAGCTATCCCGCTAACATGCGCAGATGCCAAGCAGGTCGCAGAAGCCCTCGTGCAGATTTTCACTCGGTTGGGATTCCCTCAGCAAGTGTTGACGGATAATGGATCTCCATACCGAAACCTGTTGATGGATGAGATCGTTAAGATCTTGAGGACCCAGCACATCCACACTAAGCCATATACTCCGGCCGGAAATGGGCTCGTGGAACGTGCTAATGGAAACCTCACCATGATGCTAAGTAAGCTGGCACAAGTGAAACCTGAAGATTGGGATCTCTGTATTCCTGCAGCATTATTTGGCTACAGAGAATCTCCTCATACTTCAACAGGATTTCCGCCAGCTACACTCTTATTCGGCAGACCCATTAAGGGCCCGCTTGAAGCCTTACTTCAGTCTCTGACAGACGAGAAGGCTGATGAGACAGTTGTCTCAGCCAGTAAATATGTGTCGGTTTTAAAGGAACGGTTGAAACTAGGGTGGGACCTAGCAACGACTAACTTTAAGCGAGCACGCACCAAGCACGCTAACCGATACAGGAAAGTCACGGAAGAGAGAGAACTGGAAGCAGGAGAGAAAGTTTTGGTGTTGCTCCCTACCGAGAACAACCAACTGAAGATCGGATGGCAAGGGCCGTTTACCGTCCTGAAAAAGATTTCTAAGGCTAACTACCAGATCTCTATTGAAGGAAAGGAGAAGGTTTTCCATTTAAATCTCTTAAAGAGATACTTGGAAAAACCAGTGCCAACCTCCGACCATCTCCTGACGATCGCCAAAACTGACGAAGATGACGATAGTGGCAGGGATATTCCACCGCTATCACAGGAAATCTTTCAAAAATGTCAGAAGCGGCGACGCTCTTTCAAGCGCGCATATGAGACATTCCAGGGGAAGGAAACTTTGAGGAGTGGACTTGAGTAGGAATTGGACAGAGATGGAGGGGGAAGAGGAGAGGGAAGAAGACAGACACCCTGAAGCTACGGTTATAGGAAATTAAACTCCATAACGTAGACATCTGTCACGTAGGGTTTATATTCATTTAATTTCCTACATCTTCTTCCTATTCTTTCACCCGAATTCTCTCTTTTATTATCTCTGTATTTCCTTTTTCCTGTACATTTTTCATCCATTCGTTTTGCGAATATTATTTTCATATAATTCGCAAACTTTACCTGTTTTCCTTTCTCTAAAACTGAGAATCGCACCTGGGTGGTATTGCGTACATGTCAGTCGCGCTGGTCGGATGATAGGCGTGAATTACAGCATTCGCTAGACATTCGTCTGAGGGTCTCTGGCCGATGGCGTGAAAATTCACCCGAGGGACATGGAAAGTAGACAGAGAGTCTGCATTTCAGTAAACGCATGAGGTTTTTCGTCAGGAAAAACCCGGCTTAGCGTGAAAATCCACTCCGCACTGCAGACGGTGGTCTGAGATTTGCAACTCATGCAAGCCCTCGGCCACTGATGGCTGTTACGTCACGCGATAATCGGACGAAGGTGTTATACGGACAGGGGAGACTATTTCGCTTGGCGAAATAAGATTAGGATCCTGTGTCCGATTTTAAAGATATTGGCCAAGTTTGAAACTTTAATTTCTTTCTCGCTCATAGACTCACAGTAGATAGGTTGCTCGTAAACAGAATAGCTGTTAGCGAAGATCTCAGTTTGTTTCGGCAATTTGTCGAACTTCTAGACTTCCAGAAATATTTTCAGCATTTTTATTCTTAAGTTGTGCGACTACCTGTAATTCTGTGGTTGAGGTAATTAATATGATAGATATATAGATTTTGTGAGTGTTAAAGTGTTTAATCGCTTAATTCATTTTAATCTATTTCTTTAGCGCAGAAGAGAAATAAAGTGGTAGGTTATTATATTTTCTAGGGAAGCATTCAGTGGAAAGCAGAATAAAATTAAAATCTCTAGCTTATAACGGCAAGAGTAGCTATTTATGAATTTAATTTAACTGCTAATACTCAGTCGAGTGTATTTTTCTAAACTAACGTATAAACTCTAGAATCGAGCCTCATGAATGGTGACGGAATACGCACGTGTTCCTAATTCATGAGGATTGCTGATTTTTAAATATAACTTACGTCACGGGAAGTTTAAATGATAAGCAAAGCTCTCTGCTTGCAAGTTTAAATGTAAGTTATAACCAGTACAGATTCTGTTTATTATATTATATGTGTTATTTTTCCTCCACACAGTGAAAGTTTTGGGGTGACCCTAACTTTACCAGCACCTAGTAGTAGTTTCCATACTTGTGAAGAAATAGACAGTCCTTATTTTGAACCACGTGGGTTTCTTAAGTACCACTGGACTAACAGTGCATATGCAACCCGAGTTAGCCAGAAAGACTATATCCCAATAACGGGTTTTCAAAGACTGTAAATGATAAATACTGGACCTTGGAGCCAGATCTTAATTTCTTCTAGAAAAACTCTACGTAATCTTTCTGCCTGGTGGCGCGAAATACTTCTAGTATTAACTAACATTTCCCGACTATATATATATTTTTTTTGTGGACAAATCTGTGGTGTGACTAAAGTGAATCCTATACTGAGGGAACGCACCGACCTGACATTCATCATTTCTAGAAACCTACGCTATTGACACTGTGCTCTGCTAACTCCCGCGCCTGGAATAACTGTTAGGTGACTTAATCAGACATTTGAACAAATTTGCACACCCAAGTAGTCGTTCCCGGAGACTCCGAGTTAAATACGTCTTTTGGAACTGGGGACTTCTTGGCAGAAGACTGCATTTTTTTCAGTCTGTGTGAAAATCTAAAATCAGTGTGTTCCAAGAGGCAGCGAGCAAAGTCGTGAGTACATGTATGAGAGGCCATGGCGGAATGAATGAGTGTATGCTGGTTTGAGTGATATTTTCACTATTATATCTTTGACACCCTGTTGCTGTCCTAATTTTTTTTTCAATCTGCATAATTTGTTGCTAAGGCTAGAGTTCTGGTGTTTTTGTCTTAGGTTAAATCAGATTTTTTTTTCAAACTCTGTGCATATAATTACGAGATAAAACAAAGAAAACTCTTAGACTCAAACCCTATGTATCTGTGACTCGGGCGCCATCATCTGTTCTCTTAACGGGGCCGGGCTAAACCTAGAGTTAACACTATAACGGGGCTATCATCCTTGCAACATTTCCTTGAATTTTTATGACTATGTGTATATGTATTTTCCTTGATGTACTTTCTTTGATGTTGTGAGCCGATTTTTCCTGATATTAAAATCGCTCTTGAACTTAAAAATAGTGTTTGGTCAGCTCGTTCTAGATAAATATATATCATTGTTATAGTTTTCCCACGTCTGTGTGTTTACCTGTCGTCACGTGTATGTGCGTGCCTGTGAGTGATAGAAATATACGTAATATGTATATTGGTGTAGTCTGTCTGACGCTGTAACAACTGTTGTAGAAGATAGGTGAGAGAGAGAAGAATTCTTTTCGCTTTCAGAGACAGCCACTATATCAAAATCTATCATCTCACGTGTGTGGAAATTCTATTACCTTTCACTAACTCTCACTGAGTCTACCACCTATTCAAACCTATACAGAAGGGACCAAACCTAGTCTTAATTCTCCTATCAAAATCTACGACAACTTCTTGTGTTCCAAGTTCCATAAGTCGTAGTCCGTAGTCCGTTCCAGTTCGTCGCCTTTAGAATCAGTCTGGTTTTCTCTCTTGTATTGCTCGTAATCATAGTTTAAGACAAACAGGTGATTAGCCTGTTGTGCCTTTGCATGGTGGAGGGGCTGCCTCCTTACGGCCTCCATGCAGGCCGCCCTCCTCCTTTTTCATCCGGGCTTGGGACCGGCATAGGCGGAGTTCGACACTAACTTTAGTCTGAAATAACTATCGCATGAAGCAGACGCTCCCCGGATCCAATTTGATGAAACAAACAAACAAATCTGCAGAGCTGGGATCCGCTTCATTTAACGACAGTAACAGATAAAAAGTGTGCGAATGTCCCAAAGTTTGCGCCAGACGGCGAACCACAGCACGATTGTAAGTATATCAGGGCCCTGATGAAAGAACCAAGTGAAAGTAGACTGAAGGATGTTCTTTGTTTGAGTCACCCACGTTGTAACTTTCTGTATGCAAGTTATTGCTAACTATATTTTTCCCTTAGAATAAAGCAGAGTATCAAGTCTGTCCATACCTTAAAAGGGGGAAACCATAGACTCAATCATATGTATCTGTAACTCTTTGGGGTTATCACTTTCTTCTAACGGGACTGTGAGCTATATATCCAGGGGAGGACCATACAAACGGGTCTATCACTATTGTAGCATTCCTTGATTTTTTATGACTATGTGTATGCTTTTGATGTATTTTATATGTTGTGATGTAAGTTTACTATGATAATTAAACTATACCTGCATTTATTTCAGTGTGGTGGTCAGTTCGTTCCCATAATATATATATAATCATTGTTATAGTTGTTCCCACGTCTGTGTGTCTAACTGTCGTCACTTGTATGAGCGGGCACGTGAGTGGATAGATATATATTAATATACATATTTTTTATAGACTGTCTGACTCCTTTGGACCTGTTGTAGAAGTTAGGCGGAAAGAGAGAGAGATTCTCGATTTCCGGGACAGCCTCTATAAATTTCTACCATCTCACTCGTGGAACTCTATTTCTATTATCACATCTCACTGTGGCTATCACTCATTCTAACCTATTCAGAAGGGATCAACCCAAGTCTTAATTTCCCTATCAAAAATCTACGACACAGATGAGTTGTAAAACAAGGCAACTGTAGAGTATCCGAGTCACACCACAATAATAGACAATACTAGTTCATGATGAACAGTGTTTGGGCATAGATATAGCCAGTGATATCCTAACATTCAATGACAGTGAAATAAAAATGTTAGTAAGATATAGATATTCGTCAAGCAGAGATAGTTAAACAAAGAGAGAACTTTCAACAACTTTAATGACTTTTGGTACCTTTGAACTATTTTCTAATGTGTTATTTATTTACTGTTGTAATTGAATTTGATTTACTTGAAAGCTTTTCAAACAGAAAAGAAAAACTGTAAAAATAAAATGTAAATATTTATCAGCAGACTTACTTAAATTATTTACGTTAAGTTCAAGTTCTTGTTGGTGGATAATTTAGTTAATACCCCTAGCAGAGTTAATACTATAATCAGAGGAGGATCTGGAGAGGGGCACGTAGGAACTTAGAGTAATATATTACCATCTTCTGTAGGAACTTATACAGCTTGATCCTACCTTTGATATCTATACACCCTTACTCTTTTCAGAGAAGGGGGTATTACTTATAAGACCAGACTCTTATCTGGCACTATCCTGGTATCACCTGATACAACTTTGTGTTGAGGATATCTTACAATTTCAATAATAATCAACCCTCTCGTGACAATAAGAAGCTGCTGTGATGTATGGGTAGGGAAGACTTTGCCATAATGACATATTCTGACGTGCCCTAACAAAGAATATGTCTACTACTCCCTCGGAAATATTGTAAAAGCGATTAATATAATCTTATGTATGGGCCCGAAACTTTAATCGGATATCAATGGTATCATCAGTAGCCATGCATGGGCCCGAAACTTTAATCGGATATCAATGGTATCATCAGTAGCCATGCATGGGCCCGAAACTTTAATCGGATATCAATGGTATCATCAGTAGCCATGTATGGGCCCGAAACTTTAATCGGATATCAATGGTATCATCAGTAGTCATCGAGTCAAGCGTCAAAATAAAAGAAAAAACTGTACACATGAGAAATGGATATGCTGAAGAAATTGTATACTTCTTCCTCGCTCGTCCTGAAAAGGACGTTGGTTGCGTTGTGTCCGTTTACAGCGGAGCTGCGATATCTGCGCCTTTCGGCCAACACATCCGACTTCAGCACGGCATTTTTTTGGACCGGGTTTGCCTTCCCTCTTCGATCCCTACTCTCTCAGCCAGACTGCAGTGATGCAGCCTATTTCCAGGACCACCACGTGGAGGTGGAGTAGGGTCTTGGTCAGCTCTGGTTCGCTGACCCTGACGCAAGCAGTCAAGCTATGGGTCGCTGACTGCATTCTCTATTGCTGCGTCTTTGGGTCCCTAATTCGTATACAACTGTACTTGTCCATGATTTCTTACACAGGCTAATGTACAAGAAACAAGTTCCTTTTTAAAAAAAAAATTGTTTTAACATTCAGTTCTGTCTTTAGTTTAAAACAGAACGTTACAAATAAGAAAGAAAGAAAAATGGTATTGAGTGGTTCATATTTTGAAGCTGAAATCTGGGAAATCCGAAAAAAAAAATAGATTGTTGGTCTCTACTTCGCATCACTCCAATGGGTGTTCAAAAAAAAAAAAACGCACATTGCAATGCAGGCCGTTTTCGTATTTTCATGAAAGGTGCTGCGATTGTTTATTTCCTTTCAGACGCTACAGAATTCCGTATGAAGCAAATTATTACTATTAAAATGTTTTGCAATACGGTGTACTTTTTCACACACATTTAAGAAATTCACAATGTCACATAATGCATTGCGACTATCTCATTTTTGGTCTGTGTTTCGAGCATACGGATACCAGATTTGCTAAAGGAAAACAAAATTTGTCAGTTGCACTACACTGTGTCTCCTTTTAAATTAAATAACTCTGCCCACTTATTTCTCATGTTTAATGTTTTAAACACCCAGACTAACAAGTCATAAGCCGTATCAGCACATCATTTTCTGCCGTGCTATTTCTACTACCTGCGAAATACTTTGAATTTCACGTATAGACTATTATAAACTATTAATCATCCGTTAGATGGGAATAGTGTTTGAAACCATATACAATTACAACAAAGCCGCGCCAGAAATGTCAAACCCTTCCACGACCCCTAGTTTTCTTTCCGTCACATTCTTCGCCGACTTCTGTAGTTATCACCGCACAGCAGGATGGTCTTGGGTTCAACTCCCGACAGAGCTATTTATTATTTTCTTTCCCATATCGTTTTGATGTTTATGAGTATGTGCTTTTTTAAATGTCATTTTTCATGATCGACTGTCCCCTGGTGAGAATCTAGAACATGAGCACGTTACCGGAACACAGAGGGACGAAACTAAAAGATCGCGTCTAGTGTGCCGTGCATCATTAAAATATTTCTCCACATGTCAGAACTGACAATCTTTAGTATCATAGGTTGTTATGTATAGATCGCTCCGCCATCAGAAACTGAAAAACTTGCCAAAAATAGTGTGATCGCGAGAGCTCAAAGAATATGCGCCTCATTCCCCCCGTTCCTTTTGTAACGGACTATTTGATTTAAAAAAAAAAACCACGCGGCGGTCTGGGCAGACGTTTCAAACAGGGAACGATATTGGATGTTTCAAGACCTTTTTCAGACCATTAAACTCTTTCAGAGACATGTCGAGACATGGACAAAACAAGCTGGCTGGAACATTCGGTACTGTGTTGTTTCAAACCGAGCGTGTGCCAAGATGGCTTTCTTTTTCTTGTATTTGTGACTACCAATCTATAAAACTGACTAGCAACATGACAGGCATTCTGCAGTGAAAGAATCACTCAACTCGAGTTTAAAATGCTCTCGTAACAACCTAAGTAACAAGCGCTCTAAAGAGTACATAGCAGCACTGATATTATTCACTGAATGTATACTTAATCATACAAATGAAACGGTTTCGCATTGCAGTCAACGCGCTTCTAACCCATTAACGCTTGAATCAAGCAACTGGCCATGATCTACGTCTTGCTAATAAAGCAACAGAACAGAAGCCAATATCAGCTGTGGCTTATCTCCAGCCGCCATAATAATGATTTACTGTTAAATTACGCACGAATCACATTGCTTAGAAGGTGTTCGGGGGGGGGGGGGGAAGAGAGAATAACAGTATTATGATGTTATCCAGATTTTTTTTTCGAAACCGTGCCAAATGAATGTCCAACCAGGGAGAGACTGCAGAATTTCACTATTTTTGTACGTTCACTTTGCACACAAAGAGCAAAAGAACATTAGCAATGAAATATACCATCTATATAGTAAAATTACTGCTTTTCAGCAATCAGTTGAAGCCCTTTTTGACAAGCAATTTTCCAGACATGCTTGTTTTTCCATGACATCAATATATTCGCGTGCGGAAATAACCTGAAGCTACAGAACACATATTCATTAAATTGTGTTAGGGTTCGTCAATAAAACCCTTGTTTGGGTTGTCACAAAACCTTGTTTATGTTGGTTACTAAAAACCCTGTCTCCCAAAAACGTGACGATAGGCACTTTCTGGATGATATTCGACACATTTAACTTCATAAAAGCCACATTTACACAAACCGCAAGAAAGTAATAATATTCAGGCAAAACTTGCAATGCTATCTAAGTAAATGTGACTTTACGGCATGGAATACTGAAACATGAGTGAAATAATACAAAAAAATGAGGGAAGAATCTTTCAAGAATTTCAACTCCGAATTATGTTTAAATGACTTGCAAACCATATCTCTTACTCATTGTAATGAAGTCTGATTCATATCTCGGCATCATTCAAAAATTATCACCGTACAAACCCCGTGGGTGTAACTGACCAAATAAAAGCCAGCTTAGTATAAATAGTGTCGGAAAATCGCTAGACATGGAGGAAACGAAAGTGTAGATGTTAAGGATATTTCGGAAGGCAGTGTGCAACTAATCATGGAATACCTAGATGAAGAAGGACCCAATTCGATAATAGGGATCATTAGCTTTAGGCAGGTAGCAATAGATTCACTGGATGTGATGTAGAGCCGACGTTATTATGAATAGAAGACAGTGGAACATGAACCATGTTGTGTTTTTCCATGTTTCGGCTGCGCCAGTGAATAGTCGGATAAACTACAGGATAAAATGGATATCCATAGTGATAGAGCTCATTCATATGAGTAAAATAAGCCTAAGATGGAGGAAATCGGTGCAGAAGTAAGTATTCCAGAATTATTTTGGATTTACTATCTCAGCACATCTTGCCTTGTCTACACGATTTTGGATGCATGCAAACGTACCTTGGTCCAGTTGCCACCTCGTACACCCGCAAGGCCAATATAAAGGGGGAGAGAACGCATGACACAGACACACTCGCCGCCTATTTCAAACTACAGACACAGAGCACAAGCAAGTTATATCAACTCCGTTGCCATCTGCAGAAGTGTGAGCAGACTGTGTAACCATTAAAAGCCTGTCTGTGATTGAAGGTAAGCGAGATGTTAATTAAATATATATATGTAAATATATTATCAATGTGTGTTAAAGAAATATTAGCATGTGTAGAGTCATTGTGTTATTTCTGGAGGAAAACCCGAAGTGTGTAGGTTTAGTTCAATTGTGTAATAATTAAGTAGAACGAATGGATTGAGCAAGTTGGTTGTGGAAAGCATTTTAAAGATATTATGCTTGCTGGAAAGGATTATCCAAACTGGAGGAAGGAATGACTATAACATATTGATTTTCTGTATTATTTTATATATGGCACAATGATTACCATAAGGCCTATATTATTTTATTGAAACAAATCATGGACAAAACTGTAACAAGTGAATGACTTAACTATTGTGCTAGAGCTTGAACAAATTGTGTTATTCATGACTTACTATGTCTGTTGTTATTTACCACATCTTGTCTGAACTGTCTCATATTACCTCCTGTCTGGCTAAGGAGACAATGAGCGATACTACGTAGGTTGTATATATTGTTTCAGGTTATATCCTGCCCTGAGTGTCATACACAATCTCTAGTGACCAAGTCAGCAATTAGATGCTCAAGTTTGTCAGAGCCTTTGCCAGTATTAACTGTTACATCTTGACGAGTGGAGGACCCGCAGTGGTGGAGTTCTATCCAATCATACTGCTGTATGAGGCCTAGGAAGGACTTTGTTTCAGATAAGTAGCTCAGTGTTGGGCTATGTCACAGAGGGTTTTATGATCAATAAATTTTCTCTATATTCTTTCTTTCTTCCACCCGTGTCCTCTATTTTATTATCACTCTATATCCTTTTCCCGTATTTTTCGCATTCGTTCGTTTGCGAAAAATATTTTCTTTCACATTCTCACTTTACCGTTTTCTTTCTCATACTGATACGCATTCTATTACGTAGATGTCAGGCTCTAGAGGTTATTGCGTTGTAGACATAAACTGTGAATATTCATCTATCTCAGACATAGGGCAGACATATCGTCTACATTTTCACCTGTCACAACGTAGTTTCATCGGCTGAGTGCTCAGGTGAGGTGTGAAACCCGACATCTGTTCAGACACAGAAAGCAGACAGGTGTCTATACTTCTCTCACGACACGGCGATCTTGGGCTAGATTCTCGACATAAACGTGTGAGAACTCACTCTGTCAGACATGATGAAGAGACATTTGTCTGGTAGTTTCCTCGGTCACGGCACTTTTCGGCCAGTTTTGGCGTAAGGTGCGAAGACGCACGTTTTGGCAGTTATGAGCTAGCGTCTAAGGTACGTAGGTGTTAAGGAAAGGGGAGGCTATTGCGTGGTTGGAAATAGCGCTCATCTTTGTTCGTTTCATAGATATTAACCAGAGTTTGAAACTAGATTTTCATTCTTACTCCTAAATCTGCAGTAGACAGATCGCCAGGCTAGAAAAATATCTTGCGTATTGAAAAGTCTTTAGTTTCTGGGCAACATTTGCCCAGTTCTAGACTACCATATTATTGAATGATTCTAGTTCGTGGTATTAATCTGTAGTTCTGTGCGGAGGTAAATATTATATTAGATATCTAGTATTTTGTGAAGTGTTTAAAGTGTTAAATCGCTTATTTCACTAGTTAGATTTTTGAGCAGTGTTCTTAATTTATAAGTCTGTTATATTCTCTAGTTGACGTGTTTCAGTGGAAAGCAGAATAAATTATATTTCTAGCTTAAAACCAGGTAGCTATAAGGAATTAAATTTAACTGCTAAATAATCAGACGAGAATATATTTTAAAATAAACTTATAACTGAAATGCTACATCAGTGAGTATCGACGGGATACGTATGTATTCCTAATTCATGATGATTGATTTTAAATATAACTACTTCATGGGAATTTAAATGATAAGTCAAGCTGTACGCCTGCAGTTTAAAAATGTAAGTTATAACTAGTACATAGTATGTATGGTATTTTATATGTGGTTGTCGTGAAACATTCTAAATCCACATATATAAATTAGAGATTAAATGTAAAGCCTAACGAATTAATTCAATAAAAGGAAAGAAGAATGGTAAAGAACAGTGCTGTCACAATGACTGTACTCGAGATCCCCCTTTTTCTACTTCGTCTGCATATTGTAATGCTTTCACGTTTACTAGTAAAGCCTACAGCAGCATACACGCGTTTCAACAAAACAATAAAACGTGTACTGTATTTCTTAGAAAACCTTGAGATAAGCAAGCTGCTTAATGACCTAGATTAATACTAGCATTAATGTCATTTTATACACTGCGTAATGAAAAGACAGATGGACTTAGGAGAGAGAGAGAGAGAGAGAGAGAGAGAGAGAGAGAGAGAGAGAGAGATGTACGAAGGAACGCATGCAACACTAACACGCCGTCTCGCAATATAAAATTAATGCCACCCTCCCCGCGTAAGGCATGAAGTACTAACTTTTTTTCAAATAGACAGTGATAAAAAACACTACCAATACACGGTTAGGTTTTAAAAAACATGGTTAATGCTTATTAGGAAACATGACATTATACTGTTTTTCGTCTGAAATCCTGACAGTACAGAAGACACCCCATCGTATCGAAGTGAACGGGAGGTAGAAGAAAATGCATATTTTGAACGCAGCCACTTAGCCCCATTAAATTTATATATTTGGGTTCCTTAGGACTTGCTGACAAAGAATATGTTAAGTGTTACGCAAATAGTCTAGGAATTAACAAATTATAGCCAAAAGAAACTAGTGAGGTTGTCTGACAGCACCAAATCATAATTGCTCAGTGGCATGTTTTGAAACCACTATTTTACGGGAAATAGGCCAACAAGTTAAATACTATTTGATTGGCTAGAAGAATATGTAAGGCGAAACACGATTAGTCGGACTGCAAATACTATTTTTGGTTGTTAGGGGAAACGTAGGAAGGGTAAATTTTTTCAAAAGCTTTTGTAAACATGGTCCTATTGGCTAGACCATTTGATATAGTCAATTAGGAGCGTCTGTTCAGTGCCACATTTTAAAATAAACTTACTGAGAAACGAGTGCGTTGAGATCCAGCTCATATTTTTCTTATGAAAGCCTGGGACAGAGGCAGATCGGAATTGTGCCATAACTCATCGCCGGTCAACGTATTTGTTTATTATTTCCATGAATTGTGGTAAGATTGACATATTTGATATCTTTTTGATGAAAATTGAATGTGAATTGATAATTTATGTCTGTATATGTGTGTGGTTCAGTAGCAAACATGAGGCAAAGCCTAGATATTGCTCCAACCTGAACAAAACTTGTCGGAGAAAAGTATAACTGCATGGAATTGCCAAATAGTACTGTGACACCTATCTTATTGTATAGAAGGAATTACAGCTGAAATTGCAGAGGCGTAGTAACCATTAGGGAGAGGAATACTGGTGAATATTATTACATGAGAAGCTAACAGTTGGCCTACCGCGCTGAACTCGGTGTTTGTTATGTATTGTGCTCAGTGTGGAAATAGATTATAAATTAGTTCTGAAGTAGGAGGTACACCCTTCTTGTTTCAGGGACCGTGGTCCTAACTTATTGAAGCAGCACCTGGTCTGAGTTTTGCTGAATCCAGAGGCTGATAGCATATTCCTGGGTCAAGATAGCGACCAGTGTTGGTTCTCAAGTATACGGTGAAGCAAGCGAGCAGAAGAGACTGTTTCCTGCCGCCCTCACAGAAGATAAGATTATGTGGCCAGAGCAGCTCAATCTTATGTACCCCCCTCAAAAATTGACAGTATATTAAATAAAGAGGGACAATTAATTGTTTCAAATGACAGAAACTGTGAACTTTTCCCAATACTATTTCCACCAGAAGCAAACTGTTGCCAGTAATTTTAATGGAAGGGGACGTGATCTGGAAAATATTAGGTGAGCAGATTAGATTATGGGTTGTCATTGCTTGAAGACGTGATTGTCTTTAATGTTAGGTTAAATTGTAATAGTAGAAGTAAGGTTAGAAAGCGTGTGAACGCTAGTCAGTTCAATTGTGGAGGTTTATTCACTCCGAACTGTTTTGAGCTACGGGTGTTTAGCTATTTGTGGCTAGCCCGTGCAAGTAGTGAGACTGAGCGGTGTTTTTGAACAGCCGGGTCTCGTAGCTGTTTTAGGGGGAAGATGTGTATTCCCGTGGGCAGTGAGTTTGGGCATCGACTGGAGAGAGTCGGCCCCATAGTGTGTTTTTTTCGGTGGTAAGCCTGTACCGTGCTGAATATAAGAGGCCATGATTTGTGTAAGGCCATTATTTCCTGAGGGGATAATTGTGTTATGTGAAGACATGTTGATAAGTGATATTATTGCAAACTGCTGGGTGAGCAGTATTGTGAGTATTTTGATAAGGATCCATTAACTTACACATGTCATATAATAGCGCTAAGATGAGTAAAGGCGAGATTATTGCAGACTGCCGGGTATGGAGTCGTGTGAGAAATTGCTGGTAGGACTCATTAGATTATGATAGCGTTTATGTGAGGAGTATCTGGAGGATACCATATTTATGCAGTAGCACGGCGATGATGTGAGCCGTTTGCTATCTGTGAGGAGGCCATATTTACGGATCCATTATTATATCTTATAGCGCAGGAAGAGTATCTGGAGGATACCATATTTATGCAGTAGCACGGCGATGATGTGAGCCGTTTGCTATCTGTGAGGAGGCCATATTTACGGATCCATTATTATATCTTATAGCGCAGGAGGAGTATCTGGAGGATACCATATTTATGCAGTAGCACGGCGATGATGTGAGCCGTTCGCTATCTGTGAGGAGGCCATATTTGCGGATCCATTATTATATCTTATAGCGCAGGAGGAGTATCTGGAGGATACCATAGTTATGCAGTAGCACGGCGATGATGTCCGTTTGCTATCTGTGAGGAGGCCATATTTATGCTAGCACGGCGATGATGCCCGTTGGCTAGAAGATCCATGATTAGAATATTATAGCGCTAATGTGAGGACAGGTGGATAGCGCTGAGTTGAGGAGTATCTTTAAGGAGGTCATGGATATTGTAGTATCTGCATGATTCTGAGATGTGAGAAGTACTTTGTTATTGTATTGCTGTAACCTGTGATTTGACTGTGACTGTGTATTCGATGTTAACGTAACGTGTTGTGGTGTAATAAACGTTCATTAACAGTACACCTGCCGTTATAACCATCTATGACTTCTACGTGCGTACCTGTGTTGTGAGTGATTGTTCCAACACGCACGCACTCAATCAACCACAGAGAAATATATTTATAACATTTGGTGGACCAAATCAACGGGTCGTAACACCCACATTACATTCGCGTGATAAGAGAGTAAATTGGGTCAGATTCTGGACCAGTCATTACAAGTGGGAACACTGAACTGTGTTATGTTTGGCTCTGTGTGGGCGTGGCTTAATTCAACTGTACACAGGTATCAGCTGACTGCGCATATCCACCCTCATATCTTGGCGTGTTGTAGCAACTAAACTAACTTTATCAGTTGGTTTCGATATCAAACAGCTGTTATCTGATAGCGACATTGATGCCATAATTGTTACAGTGCTTGTTCCAGTCTTTCCATATGCAGATTCAACTATAGGTGCAGTATTTTGGAGAGATTGTCTGCACGTATACCTAACGTGACAAGTTGCGGAGTTGCTGTGATCGGTTCCTGTCGTCTGATGCATTGTTGAGGACATACTGTGCAGTGGCAGGGATCTGAAGACAAGAGAGCTTAGTCCTTGTACCTTTTCAGCAGTGGAGTAGTTTTAACGTCAGAACTTTGTGATATCCAGTGTGTTGGCGAAAGGGTCGGGATTATCTTCAGATAAGTGCTTTTGTTGTGTGTAAATGTTGCCACTTCTGTCCATGTCAACAAGCCTCAATCTGCACTATCCTATTCTATTGATAACTATTGTTGTTGTTGTCGATAATTATATCGATTAATTATAGAATATGATGATGTACAGGGATTGATGATACAATATTTGAGATCTAAACTTGATTTGGTATAATGAAAGTTTAATGAAGACATATATGGTTGACTAAGTAAACAAGTCACAATGGATTGTGATACAGATCCAGAGGATATGAGACCTGTATTAGAGTATCTGTTTCAAGAAGGTACAGATTTTCAGAGATTAAAAAGCCCAGAGCTTGAGTCACATGTTATGGACAGGTTTTTGGTCTGTGCATCGAGAGCTCTAAGAGATTTTGCTGATGAGAGATTTCAGTCCATTCCTCATTTGAGTATGGCAAGGGATCTGGCAAGGTTATTGGTTTGGACCTTCGTGTGTTTTTGGACAATTATATTAGTATTAAACGTGATAGCATATTGAAGAATATGCGTACGTTATTGCTCGACGGCATGCATAGTGACCAGAAAGAAGAGTTAAAAGAGAAGAAGCAAATAGGAGATATAAAACAGAGTACACAGGAGCAGAGGGAAAGTTGCTTAAAAAGTACTACTGAAGTGAATAAGCTACATAAAAAAGTGACTAAACTTACAGGTGATTTATGTAAATCAAATTCTGAGCTTGCTTGTGTTCGAGCAAAATTAGACTCGGCATTAGGCAAAATTAAAGAGATGGAAGCTCAGATGGGGAAAAAAAAAATGTCGAAGTTAGAAATCTGACTCAAAAAGTTCAAGAGAAGACGGAGATTTCTGGGAAATTAAAAGTTCAGATTAAGAAATATGAGAAGTTGTGTAATGAAACACTTACTGATCTATTAAGTGACGATGAGATGTGTGGTCACCAAATTAAAGAAAAAGATACCATATCCCTAGAGAAGGTTGATAGGCTTACGAATAGTCATGTTATTGAGATTGAAAGGGTTGATAAAGAGAGAATGAAAGAATTAATGATGGAGAAAGACAAATTGATTAAGATTGAAAATTTGCTAGCAGAGGAAAGCTGCAAGGTCTTAAAAGCTGAGAGTTTAAACAAGAAATTAAGTGAACAGATTGCACTTAGAGACATTGAGATTGCAGAAGCAAGAAGAAGAATAAATGGTCTGCTTGACGTAGTCTTGAATAGCAATATGTGGTCTTCTGTCAATGTTGACAGTGATAGACAGAAAGTTGCTTATCATCAGAGCACTAAAGCAAAAAGCCAGCCTTATACACTTTTTGCGGATTCTACGGTCAAGAATGGTGGACATAGGTCGTTTCGTGGGAAATATAACTTCCAACGCAATACCAATGCTATTTCCAATAATATTGTTTCTTGGCGACAGTCCAACAAAGAGAATTCTACAGTAATATCCAGTCCTGCAGATAAGGAAAGAAACAGTGCTAAATCTCAAGTCAGTGTGTTAAAAAACCAACAGCGTATTTATTGACAGATCTGATAAATTGGTTACAAGTAACAAACATACCACTGCTTGTTCCATGAAGGAAACAAATGTTGTAAAAAAAAATAACGAGATTGTCAAACCTTCTAGTCATACCCAGTCAAGGCAGTGTGACTCATGTCTTAAACACATTGCCACAAGCAAAGAAAAAAATAATTTTGATAGGAGACATAACCCTAAGGTTATAAAGTACCAAGGGAGTTCATCCTACGGTAACGTTTCTTCTCCTAAAAACAAGAAAAAATGTGACAGATCTCAACATTGTGATTCTAAAAGTTTTGAAAACTATAGCAGAAGTAATTATATGAAAGTTCATCAGTCTAGTAATAATTTTTCTGCTAAGAAGCCAGTTCTATCTGATGGACATTGTTATCTGGGAAGAAGTATTAAGCATAACTATTGTAACTGGGATTTAAATCAGTACAACGGTGTTAATAGAGCAAATAACAATGCTCTCAAAAGAAATTATACAGATCGCAACCAGGTTAACTGTGCTCCACATAAGAGCAAGATTATTAGTAATCAGAGTAATGGGAACGGTAATAAGTTCTTAAATGCTTTTGCTTGTCATGCTGATAGGTTTGAGAGATCATCTCGGTCTTGTGAAGGTAGTAAATTTTTTTCAGCCTACCGCACTGACAACTGTGAATTATAGGTCAAGTTGTCCCTAAGACATCTATGTTGTCTGCTATGTGACGAGAGTTGTTGACATCGCAGAGAGGGCCACAACCTTACACCACCACGGAGTTCGGGTAATTGTGAAGTGAATTTTCCGTGTTCACTCATAATCTTACCATGGATTAAAATAGATATTTTCATTTGTATTGTCTCATAGCGAGCGACTTTGCGAGGGGAATCACCATTCTAATTTGACATTACCTGCGAGAGATATAGATCACTATGTGCCATTTGTCCATTCAAGCGAGCCTAGCCAGTACATTAACCCACCGTGTCATGATGTCAGCTCGCTCGCGTGTTGATGAGGTGTTCGCAAGACCTCGAAGGAATTTTTTTTTTTTTTTCAAAGGTCCTGTTTATTTTTGTTCTGTTTACAAACACTGAATGTTATTGTATTCTTTAGTATATATGTTGTTAATAGAATATTATGTAATCTTTGTAACATTTGATTGTCATAATTATTTTTTGGTTGTTACTTATATGACTGTATTTTAATTATGCATTAAATAATTTCTATGCACAAACTTATTTACTGAGACTATGTAATAGTCATTTTTATAGATAGTCCTGAGTATTTTATTCACTACTTAAAATTTTGTTTTGTTTTTTCATCATGGGTTTGATATCATGTTTAGGTAACATATTTATATACAGATTATTTGAATTAATTGTTTAGTGAAAGGTAATTTTAAACATAACTTGTATGTTTTTTTTTTTTTTTTTTTCGTACGCCCGCTAATACTCGAGGCGAAATCTCAGGTTATTATTTATGTCTAACCTGACATTGATTTTACGTGAGTATCCCTTTATTTCTTGTACAGAGACAAGTGTCCCTCGCCATTCAGGCAAATACTCTCCGATTTCGGAGGTACCCATTGCAGCTGGGTCGGCTCAGGAGCCGCCAGTCCCTGGTCGACGACACTCCTTCAAACGTCCTCGCCAGGTCTCGAGTTAATCCAGTCCAAATCCCGGTCGACGAAAAATCCTCAAATGCCGTCGCCCGGGTTTGATCCTGTATCACCCGGTCGCCAGAGCGGTGTTGTAACCACTACGCTAGCGCGGCTCCCAACTTGTATGTATTATTAATGATTTTGCGTTGAAGTTAAGGACGTATTTGAAACTTGGTTTTCATTTTTTCTAAATTATGACATTTAATAATTTAAACAATTCGATTTTTTGTCAGCTAGAATTAACTTAAATTTCGTATTAAATTAAGGGGGTAGATTAACAGCGACGGCTGATACTCTTGTTCATTTAAAGAATTTAGATATCTGATTATAATACATAGTTAAGATAAATAATATTACACTTATATATATTTATAACTTCGTTTGTAGTTAACAGTTTATTACCCATGTGACGTTTCTTTGATGTATTTTTTGTTTTAAAAAGAAGAGAGAAAAAAAAAACTTACACGTTTTTCATGTATGTCTTTTTTTTTTTTTTTTTTTCCTTAACCAGCGGCACTTAGGCTTTCAGCCCTTCGGCCCAATGACATGTCATTGCGAGGCTGCGGAACCTGAGGACTTTCCTTCCAACCCGGTCAGGAGCTTCGCTCCTTCCCATCCACAGAGGGTTTATCACAGGAGCCGTTCAGGCTGTTCAGTCAAATTTCCGGCCGTAAACATTTCTTCAAACGCCGACGCCCGGGTTTGAACCATGAACACCTGGTCGCCAGTACAACGCCGAAGCCATTACACCAGCGCGGCTCCCATGTATGTCTGTTTAAAGATAAGATTATTTTTATGTTACTCAGCTAATTTAATTGTTAGTCGTTAATTATAGCTACATATTACTTAGAAATAAAAATACTATTTTTATTTAACCTAACGTTAAGAAACATTTTTTGTATTGTACCTTTTTTGAAAAATGTGTTTTGGACATTGTAATATTTATTTTTTTCTGCGCCAGCGCTAGATTGTATGTTAAGGTTACTATTATGTAGTGACATTAATTCTTTGAAAATGTTGTGACGTTCGGATGTATTGTTTGGTATTTAGCGCTTGACTATGCGTCAATGCGAAACTTGTGTTAGCGTTAATATTTTTGTTTAGGTGATATTTGATGTAATTTATTTTTAGTTATGTATAACTTTATAATTTAGTTAAATTACTTATTATGCTGTGCTTGTCATAAGCTTTCTTTTTTTTTGTGTGTGTTAGTATATAAATATACTTTAGCATTTTTGTATTTTACAATACGTTGTTACATTTGGATAGTTATTGTTAGGTGTTGTTACCAACTTTCTTTACATTTGCATCTTTACTGTCATCTCTCTTTGTTGATTATTCGTCATTTCTTTACATCTTTTCTGTTGTCTTTTCAATATTGTCTGATATTTTGTTTATGCTTCAGTGTTTCATCTTTGATGTAATTCATACTTCTTGTAACTAACCATTGCAAATACACTATTTCCTCATAAGTTATCAAGAAGAACAACGTGGCATGCCCCAAAAACTGAGATACATGGCCAAATTGATTTTATTCTTGTATCCAAAAGATTCAAGTCCAGTATTAATAAAGCCAAGACTAGGACTTTTCCTGGCGCCGACATTGGTAGTGATCACGACATGGTATTGATGACGCTCAAGCTTAAACTTAAAAAGAACTATAATCAAAACAGATGTTCTCAGTTAAGATTCAATTTAGACAAACTGAAAGATCCAGAAATCGCGGGAATCTTTGAGGCAACTGTTGGAGGAAAATTCGCAGCTCTCAACTTTTTGGAGGATGATATCAACTCAATCACAGAGAACATGAAAGACGTGCTCATTGAATCAGCAACAGAAATACTTGGTAAAAGAAAGAAAATAAACAAACCATGGGTTACAGATGACATTCTGAAGTTATGTGATACACGGCGAGAAATGAAAAAGGTTAAGAAAGAGGTTCCTGAAGCAGCATGACAATACAGTATGGTGAATAAAAAATATTAGGAAGAAAATGAAACAGGCCAAAGAAAAATGGGTAGCTGATCAATGTGAGTCCATTAATACGGGGCTAATAAAAGGTAACAGCAAGGCAGCTTTTGACACATTAAGAAAACTATCAAAACCCCAACAGCCCAGGGTAACTGTCATAGAAGATAGCAATGGGGCTCTGCTCAATGAAAAAAACAGCTGTAATGAGAAGATGGACAGAATATTGTAAAGAATTATATAACTGTAAACTTGACACTAACTTAGGCATATTAAACAACATTAAGTGCGAAAACAGGGAACTCGGAAATGCAGCAATATTACGGGAAGAAGTGGAAGAGGCTATATGTTCGATGAAAGGAGGGAAGTCACCGGGTGTGGATAATATCCCAGCAGAGCTCTTGAAATATGGAGGACCAGATATAGTAAAAATCATGACAACAATTTGCCAGAAGATATGGAGTACAAAAAAATGGCCAAAAGAATGGACGCAGTCATTAGTAATACCGCTTCCAAAGAAAGGAAATCTAAAAATGTGCAAGAACTACAGAACCATTAGCCTTATTAGTCATCCAAGTAAGGTGATGTTAAGGATACTTTTGAACAGAATAAAACAGAAATCAGAAGAAATCTTGTCAGAGGAACAGGCTGGCTTTAGACCAAAAAGAAGTACCTCAGAACAAATCTTCAATATTAGATTACTTATCGAAAAACATCTCCAACATCAACACGATTTATACCATAACTTCATCGATTTCACAAAAAGCCTTCGATCGAGTCTGGCATGAAGGCTTATGGCAAGTAATGAGAAAATTCAATTTTGATACCAACATCATAGATATCATTGAAGCACTATACAAGGACGCAAGCAGTGCTGTTTTTGCAAGCAACGACATTGGAGAATTTTTCAAAACAACTGTAGGAGTTCGGCAGGGATGTATCCTGTCCCCAGTGCTCTTTAATATTTATCTAGAACATATTATGCAAGAGGCTCTCTACGATTATAAATCAACCATATCGATTGGAGGCCGACCTCTGTGCAACCTACGTTTTGCTGATGATATTGATCTGATAGCTGGATCAGAATCAGAACTTCAAGACCTTACCTCTAGACTGGAGAAAGTAACAAGAACGTATGGGATGGAAATTAATATAGAAAAAAGCAAGATATTGGTGAATAGCCATAAGAAACATGTTGCGACCAACATTACGTTAAATGGGCAAACGTTAGAAGAAGTTAACACCTTTAAATATCTCGGGTCCACTATATGCAGTGATGGAAGATCAATTAAAGAAATCAAGACAAGACTTGAGATGGCCTCAGCTGCCATGACAAGGTTGAATGTGATCTGGAAAAGTAACATCAGTTTTCCTGTGAAGATCAAATTATACAAATCACTTGTATTATCTATTCTCTTGTATGGGTGTGAGAGCTGGACACTCACTGCAGATACGGAGCGAAGGATTCAGGCTTTCGAGCATAAATGTTATAGAAGAATTTTGCGCATTTGCTATAAAGAGCACAAAACAAATGTCTATGTTAGAGAGAAGATAAACACCTATGCAGGCCACCAAGAACCACTTTTGTCAACAGTGAAACGTCGAAAGCTTGCCTGGTTTGGGCATGTAACTCGTCATGACTCCCTTTCGAAAACGATCCTTCAGGGAACAGTCGAAGGTAAACGGAGAAGAGGAAGGCAGAGAAAATCCTGGGCTGATAACATCAAAGAATGGGCAGGACACGGTTTTTCCACACTTGTACGCATTGCTGAGGATAGAGAGCAGTGGAGGACCCTGTCTGCTGATGCTTCCACCATGGCACCCCTACGACCCATGACGGGTTACGGGCTGAGATGATGATACTTCTTGTATACTTTTTTTTCGTGTTACGCTATTTATACTTTCATTCTTTGTATTGTTAACTTAATTATGTGATTTTAGATAATGTAATTGGTTCTTATAGTTCTATTTGTTTTACATGTATGGAATTGTTGTCTTCATTGTCATCTTATGATTCTATTTGATTCTTATCATATTCCCGTTTTATATTTTGTCTTTTCTCTTACGATAGTTTATTTTCTGTTTAGTTTGTACTATGTATACTTAATTTGCGTTTGTATTAGATTAATTTTTTGGTATGCTTGAATGAGTATGTTGGATGATTTAGTCGTTATCTTACATTTATTGATGATATTTTTGTAGATGTGCTATGTTCTCTTGTCATAGGTATATTTTTGTAGGTAATTGATAGAACTTCATTAATTTTTTAAATTTTTGGGAATTAATTAAAGAGATATTTGATATAACTTCATTGACAGTTAAATTTTTGGGAGTTAATTTTTGTACGTATTTGATATAATTTAATTAACCTTTAAATTTTTGGATCTTAAATTTTCAATAAATGATAAATCATTTTTTCCCGGACGGGGTGGCAAACTGTTGCCAGTAATTTTAATGGAAGGGGACGTGATCTGGAAAATATTAGGTGAGCAGATTAGATTATGGGTTGTCATTGCTTGAAGACGTGATTGTCTTTAATGTTAGGTTAAATTGTAATAGTAGAAGTAAGGTTAGAAAGCGTGTGAACGCTAGTCAGTTCAATTGTGGAGGTTTATTCACTCCGAACTGTTTTGAGCTACGGGTGTTTAGCTATTTGTGGCTAGCCCGTGCAAGTAGTGAGACTGAGCGGTGTTTTTGAACAGCCGGGTCTCGTAGCTGTTTTAGGGGGAAGATGTGTATTCCCGTGGGCAGTGAGTTTGGGCATCGACTGGAGAGAGTCGGCCCCATAGTGTGTTTTTTTCGGTGGTAAGCCTGTACAGTGCTGAATATAAGAGGCCATGATTTGTGTAAGGCCATTATTTCCTGAGAGGGGATAATTGTGTTATGTGAAGACATGTTGATAAGTGATATTATTGCAAACTGCTGGGTGAGCAGTATTGTGAGTATTTTGATAAGGATCCATTAACTTACACATGTCATATAATAGCGCTAAGATGAGTAAAGGTGAGATTATTGCAGACTGCCGGGTATGGAGTCGTGTGAGAAATTGCTGGTAGGACTCATTAGATTATGATAGCGTTTATGTGAGGAGTATCTGGAGGATACCATATTTATGCAGTAGCACGGCGATGATGTGAGCCGTTTGCTATCTGTGAGGAGGCCATATTTACGGATCCATTATTATATCTTATAGCGCAGGAAGAGTATCTGGAGGATACCATATTTATGCAGTAGCACGGCGATGATGTGAGCCGTTTGCTATCTGTGAGGAGGCCATATTTACGGATCCATTATTATATCTTATAGCGCAGGAGGAGTATCTGGAGGATACCATATTTATGCAGTAGCACGGCGATGATGTGAGCCGTTTGCTATCTGTGAGGAGGCCATATTTACGGATCCATTATTATATCTTATAGCGCAGGAAGAGTATCTGGAGGATACCATATTTATGCAGTAGCACGGCGATGATGTGAGCCGTTTGCTATCTGTGAGGAGGCCATATTTACGGATCCATTATTATATCTTATAGCGCAGGAGGAGTATCTGGAGGATACCATATTTATGCAGTAGCACGGCGATGATGTGAGCCGTTCGCTATCTGTGAGGAGGCCATATTTACGGATCCATTATTATATCTTATAGCGCAGGAGGAGTATCTGGAGGATACCATAGTTATGCAGTAGCACGGCGATGATGTCCGTTTGCTATCTGTGAGGAGGCCATATTTATGCTAGCAGGGCGATGATGCCCGTTGGCTAGAGGATCCATGATTAGAATATTATAGCGCTAATGTGAGGACAGGTGGATAGCGCTGAGTTGAGGAGTATCTTTAAGGAGGTCATGGATATTGTAGTATCTGCATGATTCTGAGATGTGAGAAGTACTTTGTTATTGTATTGCTGTAACCTGTGATTTGACTGTGACTGTGTATTCGATGTTAACGTAACGTGTTGTGGTGTAATAAACGTTCATTAACAGTACACCTGCCGTTATAACCATCTATGACTTCTACGTGCGTACCTGTGTTGTGAGTGATTGTTCCAACACGCACGCACTCAATCAACCACAGAGAAATATATTTATAACATTTGGTGGACCAAATCAACGGGTCGTAACACCCACATTACATTCGCGTGATAAGAGAGTAAATTGGGTCAGATTCTGGACCAGTCATTACAAGTGGGAACACTGAACTGTGTTATGTTTGGCTCTGTGTGGGCGTGGCTTAATTCAACTGTACACAGGTATCAGCTGACTGCGCATATCCACCCTCATATCTTGGCGTGTTGTAGCAACTAAACTAACTTTATCAGTTGGTTTCGATATCAAACAGCTGTTATCTGATAGCGACATTGATGCCATAATTGTTACAGTGCTTGTTCCAGTCTTTCCATATGCAGATTCAACTATAGGTGCAGTATTTTGGAGAGATTGTCTGCACGTATACCTAACGTGACAAGTTGCGGAGTTGCTGTGATCGGTTCCTGTCGTCTGATGCATTGTTGAGGACATACTGTGCAGTGGCAGGGATCTGAAGACAAGAGAGCTTAGTCCTTGTACCTTTTCAGCAGTGGAGTAGTTTTAACGTCAGAACTTTGTGATATCCAGTGTGTTGGCGAAAGGGTCGGGATTATCTTCAGATAAGTGCTTTTGTTGTGTGTAAATGTTGCCACTTCTGTCCATGTCAACAAGCCTCAATCTGCACTATCCTATTCTATTGATAACTATTGTTGTTGTTGTCGATAATTATATCGATTAATTATAGAATATGATGATGTACAGGGATTGATGATACAATATTTGAGATCTAAACTTGATTTGGTATAATGAAAGTTTAATGAAGACATATATGGTTGACTAAGTAAACAAGTCACAATGGATTGTGATACAGATCCAGAGGATATGAGACCTGTATTAGAGTATCTGTTTCAAGAAGGTACAGATTTTCAGAGATTAAAAAGCCCAGAGCTTGAGTCACATGTTATGGACAGGTTTTTGGTCTGTGCATCGAGAGCTCTAAGAGATTTTGCTGATGAGAGATTTCAGTCCATTCCTCATTTGAGTATGGCAAGGGATCTGGCAAGGTTATTGGTTATGGACCTTCGTGTGTTTTTGGACAATTATATTAGTATTAAACGTGATAGCATATTGAAGAATATGCGTACGTTATTGCTCGACGGCATGCATAGTGACCAGAAAGAAGAGTTAAAAGAGAAGAAGCAAATAGGAGATATAAAACAGAGTACACAGGAGCAGAGGGAAAGTTGCTTAAAAAGTACTACTGAAGTGAATAAGCTACATAAAAAAGTGACTAAACTTACAGGTGATTTATGTAAATCAAATTCTGAGCTTGCTTGTGTTCGAGCAAAATTAGACTCGGCATTAGGCAAAATTAAAGAGATGGAAGCTCAGATGGGGGAAAAAAAAATGTCGAAGTTAGAAATCTGACTCAAAAAGTTCAAGAGAAGACGGAGATTTCTGGGAAATTAAAAGTTCAGATTAAGAAATATGAGAAGTTGTGTAATGAAACACTTACTGATCTATTAAGTGACGATGAGATGTGTGGTCACCAAATTAAAGAAAAAGATACCATATCCCTAGAGAAGGTTGATAGGCTTACGAATAGTCATGTTATTGAGATTGAAAGGGTTGATAAAGAGAGAATGAAAGAATTAATGATGGAGAAAGATAAATTGATTAAGATTGAAAATTTGCTAGCAGAGGAAAGCTGCAAGGTCTTAAAAGCTGAGAGTTTAAACAAGAAATTAAGTGAACAGATTGCACTTAGAGACATTGAGATTGCAGAAGCAAGAAGAAGAATAAATGGTCTGCTTGACGTAGTCTTGAATAGCAATATGTGGTCTTCTGTCAATGTTGACAGTGATAGACAGAAAGTTGCTTATCATCAGAGCACTAAAGCAAAAAGCCAGCCTTATACACTTTTTGCGGATTCTACGGTCAAGAATGGTGGACATAGGTCGTTTCGTGGGAAATATAACTTCCAACGCAATACCAATGCTATTTCCAATAATATTGTTTCTTGGCGACAGTCCAACAAAGAGAATTCTACAGTAATATCCAGTCCTGCAGATAAGGAAAGAAACAGTGCTAAATCTCAAGTCAGTGTGTTAAAAACCAACAGCGTATTTATTGACAGATCTGATAAATTGGTTACAAGTAACAAACATACCACTGCTTGTTCCATGAAGGAAACAAATGTTGTAAAAAAAAATAACGAGATTGTCAAACCTTCTAGTCATACCCAGTCAAGGCAGTGTGACTCATGTCTTAAACACATTGCCACAAGCAAAGAAAAAAATAATTTTGATAGGAGACATAACCCTAAGGTTATAAAGTACCAAGGGAGTTCATCCTACGGTAACGTTTCTTCTCCTAAAAACAAGAAAAAATGTGACAGATCTCAACATTGTGATTCTAAAAGTTTTGAAAACTATAGCAGAAGTAATTATATGAAAGTTCATCAGTCTCGTAATAATTTTTCTGCTAAGAAGCCAGTTCTATCTGATGGACATTGTTATCTGGGAAGAAGTATTAAGCATAACTATTGTAACTGGGATTTAAATCAGTACAACGGTGTTAATAGAGCAAATAACAATGCTCTCAAAAGAAATTATACAGATCGCAACCAGGTTAACTGTGCTCCACATAAGAGCAAGATTATTAGTAATCAGAGTAATGGGAACGGTAATAAGTTCTTAAATGCTTTTGCTTGTCATGCTGATAGGTTTGAGAGATCATCTCGGTCTTGTGAAGGTAGTAAATTTTTTTCAGCCTACCGCACTGACAACTGTGAATTATAGGTCAAGTTGTCCCTAAGACATCTATGTTGTCTGCTATGTGACGAGAGTTGTTGACATCGCAGAGAGGGCCACAACCTTACACCACCACGGAGTTCGGGTAATTGTGAAGTGAATTTTCCGTGTTCACTCATAATCTTACCATGGATTAAAATAGATATTTTCATTTGTATTGTCTCACAGCGAGCGACTTTGCGAGGGGAATCACCATTCTAATTTGACATTACCTGCGAGAGATATAGATCACTATGTGCCATTTGTCCATTCAAGCGAGCCTAGCCAGTACATTAACCCACCGTGTCATGATGTCAGCTCGCGTGTTGATGAGATGTTCGCAAGACCTCGAAGGAATTTTTTTTTGTTTTTTTTCAAAGGTCCTGTTTATTTTTGTTCTGTTTACAAACACTGAATGTTATTGTATTCTTTAGTATATATGTTGTTAATAGAATATTATGTAATCTTTGTAACATTTGATTGTCATAATTATTTTTTGGTTGTTACTTATATGACTGTATTTTAATTATGCATTAAATAATTTCTATGCACAAACTTATTTACTGAGACTATGTAATAGTCATTTTTATAGATAGTCCTGAGTATTTTATTCACTACTTAAAATTTTGTTTTGTTTTTTCATCATGGGTTTGATATCATGTTTAGGTAACATATTTATATACAGATTATTTGAATTAATTGTTTAGTGAAAGGTAATTTTAAACATAACTTGTATGTATTATTAATGATTTTGCGTTGAAGTTAAGGACGTATTTGAAACTTGGTTTTCATTTTTTCTAAATTATGACATTTAATAATTTAAACAATTCGATTTTTTGTCAGCTAGAATTAACTTAAATTTCGTATTAAATTAAGGGGGTAGATTAACAGCGACGGCTGATACTCTTGTTCATTTAAAGAATTTAGATATCTGATTATAATACATAGTTAAGATAAATAATATTACACTTATATATATTTATAACTTCGTTTGTAGTTAACAGTTTATTACCCATGTGACGTTTCTTTGATGTATTTTTTGGTTTAAAAAGAAGAGAGAAAAAAAAAACTTACACGTTTTTCATGTATGTCTTTTTTTTTTTCTTAACCAGCGGCACTTAGGCTTTCAGCCCTTCGGCCCAATGACATGTCATTGCGAGGCTGCGGAACCTGAGGACTTTCCTTCCAACCCGGTCAGGAGCTTCGCTCCTTCCCATCCACAGAGGGTTTATCACAGGAGCCGTTCAGGCTGTTCAGTCAAATTTCCAGCCGTAAACATTTCTTCAAACGCCGACGCCCGGGTTTGAACCATGAACACCTGGTCGCCAGTACAACGCCGAAGCCATTACACCAGCGCGGCTCCCATGTATGTCTGTTTAAAGATAAGATTATTTTTATGTTACTCAGCTAATTTAATTGTTAGTCGTTAATTATAGCTACATATTACTTGGAAATAAAAATACTATTTTTATTTAACCTAACGTTAAGAAACATTTTTTGTATTATACCTTTTTTGAAAAATGTGTTTTGGACATTGTGATATTTATTTTTTTCTGCGCCAGCGCTAGATTGTATGTTAAGGTTACTATTATGTAGTGACATTAATTCTTTGAAAATGTTGTGACGTTCGGATGTATTGTTTGGTATTTAGCGCTTGACTATGCGTCAATGCGAAACTTGTGTTAGCGTTAATATGTTTGTTTAGGTGATATTTGATGTAATTTATTTTTAGTTATGTATAACTTTATAATTTAGTTAAATTACTTATTATGCTGTGCTTGTCATAAGCTTTCTTTTTTTTTGTGTGTGTTAGTATATAAATATACTTTAGCATTTTTGTATTTTACAATACGTTGTTACATTTGGGTAGTTATTGTTAGGTGTTGTTACCAACTTTCTTTACATTTGCATCTTTACTGTCATCTCTCTTTGTTGATTATTCGTCATTTCTTTACATCTTTTCTGTTGTCTTTTCAATATTGTCTGATATTTTGTTTATGCTTCAGTGTTTCATCTTTGATGTAATTCATACTTCTTGTAACTAACCATTGCAAATACACTATTTCCTCATAAGTTATCAAGAAGAACAACGTGGCATGCCCCAAAAACTGAGATACATGGCCAAACTGATTTTATTCTTGTATCCAAAAGATTCAAGTCCAGTATTAATAAAGCCAAGACTAGGACTTTTCCTGGCGCCGACATTGGTAGTGATCACGACATGGTATTGATGACGCTCAAGCTTAAAAAGAACTATAATCAAAACAGATGTTCTCAGTTAAGATTCAATTTAGACAAACTGAAATATCCAGAAATCGCGGGAATCTTTGAGGCAACTGTTGGAGGAAAATTCGCAGCTCTCAACTTTTTGGAGGATGATATCAACTCAATCACAGAGAACATGAAAGACGTGCTCATTGAATCAGCAACAGAAATACTTGGTAAAAGAAAGAAAATAAACAAACCATGGGTTACAGATGACATTCTGAAGTTATGTGATACACGGCGAGAAATGAAAAAGGTTAAGAAAGAGGTTCCTGAAGCAGCATGACAATACAGTATGGTGAATAAAAATATTAGGAAGAAAATGAAACAGGCCAAAGAAAAATGGGTAGCTGATCAATGTGAGTCCATTAATACGGGGCTAATAAAAGGTAACAGCAAGGCAGCTTTTGACACATTAAGAAAACTATCAAAACCCCAACAGCCCAGGGTAACTGTCATAGAAGATAGCAATGGGGCTCTGCTCAATGAAAAAACAGCTGTAATGAGAAGATGGACAGAATATTGTAAAGAATTATATAACTGTAAACTTGACACTAACTTAGGCATATTAAACAACATTAAGTGCGAAAACAGGGAACTCGGAAATGCAGCAATATTACGGGAAGAAGTGGAAGAGGCTATATGTTCGATGAAAGGAGGGAAGTCACCGGGTGTGGATAATATCCCAGCAGAGCTCTTGAAATATGGAGGACCAGATATAGTAAAAATCATGACAACAATTTGCCAGAAGATATGGAGTACAAAAAAAATGGCCAAAAGAATGGACGCAGTCATTAGTAATACCGCTTCCAAAGAAAGGAAATCTAAAAATGTGCAAGAACTACAGAACCATTAGCCTTATTAGTCATCCAAGTAAGGTGATGTTAAGGATACTTTTGAACAGAATAAAACAGAAATCAGAAGAAATCTTGTAAGAGGAACAGGCTGGCTTTAGACCAAAAAGAAGTACCTCAGAACAAATCTTCAATATTAGATTACTTATCGAAAAACATCTCCAACATCAACACGATTTATACCATAACTTCATCGATTTCACAAAAGCCTTCGATCGAGTCTGGCATGAAGGCTTATGGCAAGTAATGAGAAAATTCAATTTTGATACCAACATCATAGATATCATTGAAGCACTATACAAGGACGCAAGCAGTGCTGTTTTTGCAAGCAACGACATTGGAGAATTTTTCAAAACAACTGTAGGAGTTCGGCAGGGATGTATCCTGTCCCCAGTGCTCTTTAATATTTATCTAGAACATATTATGCAAGAGGCTCTCTACGATTATAAATCAACCATATCGATTGGAGGCCGACCTCTGTGCAACCTACGTTTTGCTGATGATATTGATCTGATAGCTGGATCAGAATCAGAACTTCAAGACCTTACCTCTAGACTGGAGAAAGTAACAAGAACGTATGGGATGGAAATTAATATAGAAAAAAGCAAGATATTGGTGAATAGCCATAAGAAACATGTTGCGACCAACATTACGTTAAATGGGCAAACGTTAGAAGAAGTTAACACCTTTAAATATCTCGGGTCCACTATATGCAGTGATGGAAGATCAATTAAAGAAATCAAGACAAGACTTGAGATGGCCTCAGCTGCCATGACAAGGTTGAATGTGATCTGGAAAAGTAACATCAGTTTTCCTGTGAAGATCAAATTATACAAATCACTTGTATTATCTATTCTCTTGTATGGGTGTGAGAGCTGGACACTCACTGCAGATACGGAGCGAAGGATTCAGGCTTTCGAGCATAAATGTTATAGAAGAATTTTGCGCATTTGCTATAAAGAGCACAAAACAAATGTCTATGTTAGAGAGAAGATAAACACCTATGCAGGCCACCAAGAACCACTTTTGTCAACAGTGAAACGTCGAAAGCTTGCCTGGTTTGGGCATGTAACTCGTCATGACTCCCTTTCGAAAACGATCCTTCAGGGAACAGTCGAAGGTAAACGGAGAAGAGGAAGGCAGAGAAAATCCTGGGCTGATAACATCAAAGAATGGGCAGGACACGGTTTTTCCACACTTGTACGCATTGCTGAGGATAGAGAGCAGTGGAGGACCCTGTCTGCTGATGCTTCCACCATGGCACCCCTACGACCCATGACGGGTTACGGGCTGAGATGATGATACTTCTTGTATACTTTTTTTTCGTGTTACGCTATTTATACTTTCATTCTTTGTATTGTTAACTTAATTATGTGATTTTAGATAATGTAATTGGTTCTTATAGTTCTATTTGTTTTACATGTATGGAATTGTTGTCTTCATTGTCATCTTATGATTCTATTTGATTCTTATCATATTCCCGTTTTATATTTTGTCTTTTCTCTTACGATAGTTTATTTTCTGTTTAGTTTGTACTATGTATACTTAATTTGCGTTTGTATTAGATTAATTTTTTGGTATGCTTGAATGAGTATGTTGGATGATTTAGTCGTTATCTTACATTTATTGATGATATTTTTGTAGATGTGCTATGTTCTCTTGTCATAGGTATATTTTTGTAGGTAATTGATAGAACTTCATTAATTTTTTAAATTTTTGGGAATTAATTAAAGAGATATTTGATATAACTTCATTGACAGTTAAATTTTTGGGAGTTAATTTTTGTACGTATTTGATATAATTTAATTAACCTTTAAATTTTTGGATCTTAAATTTTCAATAAATGATAAATCATTTTTTCCCGGACGGGGTGGCAAACTGTTGCCAGTAATTTTAATGGAAGGGGACGTGATCTGGAAAATATTAGGTGAGCAGATTAGATTATGGGTTGTCATTGCTTGAAGACGTGATTGTCTTTAATGTTAGGTTAAACTGTAATAGTAGAAGTAAGGTTAGAAAGCGTGTGAACGCTAGTCAGTTCAATTGTGGAGGTTTATTCACTCCGAACTGTTTTGAGCTACGGGTGTTTAGCTATTTGTGGCTAGCCCGTGCAAGTAGTGAGACTGAGCGGTGTTTTTTGAACAGCCGGGTCTCGTAGCTGTTTTAGAGGGAAGATGTGTATTCCCGTGGGCAGTGAGTTTGGGCATCGACTGGAGAGAGTCGGCCCCATAGTGGGGTGAGCAGTATTGTGAGTATTTTGATAAGGATCCATTAACTTACACATGTCATATAATAGCGCTAAGATGAGTAAAGGTGAGATTATTGCAGACTGCCGGGTATGGAGTCGTGTGAGAAATTGCTGGTAGGACTCATTAGATTATGATAGCGTTTATGTGAGGAGTATCTGGAGGATACCGGTCATCTGTAATACACCACACTTATTAGATACAGATACCTTCACAGCTGATCTCAGTCAGTACACTAAGTCCCCTATAGATATTTATATCATCCCACTTTACCACAGTGGTTTTTCTTCCCTATGCAGTGAAAACTGGGGTTAACCCAAACTTTGCCAGCGTTAAGTACTGATGAGTGATATCTGTGAAGAACTAAAACACTTTCCTTTAAAAAAAAACTAAAAAACCTTGGTGCAAAATCTTTACAAGTATTTTAAAGGCTAAATGTAGTAACAGGCCTATCACGCCATATTTAATTCTTCCTGAGAAACAACTCTAGTACAATTTTAGCCTTTGTGGCAAGTAACATATTAATGTCAGTAACATTCCGACGGAGTTTTGACTAGTGATGTGGTGACCAAATATAGTCCTTTCCTGAAAGTAGACACCGATCTGACATTCCTCATTTCTAGAAACCTAATCTATTGACACTGAGCTCGTTGTTAATGTTCGTGCCTGGAGAATTTTAATGTGACTTAAACAGACATCCGAAAAATAAGAACACCCAAGGAATCGTTCCCTGAAGCAGAGAATTCAACCCGTCTTTTTTGGAACTGGGGATTTCTTGGTCAAAGACTGCCATTGACGATTCTGTATATGCATGTCCTAAAAATTGTGTTTTCCAGAAGTGGCTATCAAAGCTGTGAGTATGAACAACTGCACGTGATCACGGCTGAATGAATAGAGTGAATGCAGGACTGAGTGATTTCTGTATTGTTGAAATTTGGCATCCATTTTGCTGTCTTAACTGTCTGTATGCAAGTTTGTTGCTAACAATATTTTCCCCTTAGAATAGATACTGCTATCAAAGCCAGTTCTTACCTTCAAAAAGGGAACATATTAGACCCAAATCATATGTATCTGTGACTCTTTGGGCTATCATCTTTCTCCTAACGGGACTGTGGGCTAAACATCGAGGGAAGATCATAACTGTGGGTCTATCATGTCTTGTAGCAATTCCTTGATTTTTTATGACTATTTGTATATGCTTTTTATGTAATTTTAGGTGTTGTGATGGAATTTTCTGATAATTAAAAATTCCCTTGAACTTAATCGGTGTGTCGGGTCAGCTCGTTCTAGAATATCTATTTAATCATTTGTTATAGTTTTCCCACGTCTGTACGTCTAACTGTCGTCTTGTATGTGCGTGCACGTGAGTGGATAGATATATATATGTAATATATATATATATATATATATATATATATATATATATATATATATATATATATATATATATATATATATATATGTGTGTGTGTATGTGTGTTTAGACTGTCTGACTCCTCTAAATCTGTCGTAGAAGATAGGTGAAAGAGAGAAGATTCCTCGATTTCAGAGACAGCCTCTATCACAGTCTACCATCTCACTCGTGAAAATCTATTGCTATTACTATCTCTCACTGTGACTATCACGTATTCTAATCTAATCAGAAGGGGCCAACCCAAGTCTTAATTCTCCTATCAAAAATCTACGACAGGCTACTCTTCAATTTTCAAACACAACCAAATTAACCCACCTACAAATAGACTATGTGATGATGAAAACCTTGTGGTGTATATAGAAGACATTTGACAGTCACATGAATCATAAAGTAACATTTAGATTCATCTATTCAAGAAAGCTATTCAAATGACTTCTTTGCCAAACACCATGAGGCAAAATAGTTTCATTTTAACAATAATTGGAAACTTGACAGTGTGTATAAGTTATTTTCATTTCTTGTGTGCTTATTCTAAAGGTGCCAACAAATTTCCAGTTGTGATAAAAACGTTATATTTATGATCAGAAGCAACTGAAATATTCCAACATTATGTAAAAATGAATGTACTTTAACGTGGTTTTAGGAGTTCTACTACTTTAAAGTATTATTTCCTAAGCGAGGCTCTGTCCTCACTTGAATTGTGTTCGGCTTTCTGGTGTGAGCTACAACTTTTTTATTCCCGTCTTTTGACTACAAATGTGGTTTGCCTTCCTTGGGCAATAATCCACTGTGTATTTGGTGACTGTTACTATACTTCTTCAGACTATGAACAGAAAGATTACTTAATACCAACGTAACTTCAGCGAACTGTCAACTTATGATGCAGAGCATAATGCAAGTGTAAGACAAATATTTTTAAGTAGTATTTTCCTCCTCACGTCCTGACGGCAACCAAAAGTGTGCATGAAGACTTCCAACTTTATTCTGCTATTAAGTCCATTGGAGCATGTGAAGGCAAACTTCATCTCTGAATACACCGAATGTAAAACAGTTTATGATATTCATGCTCAGAATTAAGCAACAATCTGTTCAGTTGTCATACACTGTGTATATGCGAATCAGATTCAACCATCATCAGTTCCCAGGAGAAAATCTTCATTCACACCACGCCATCCTATGCTATATCATTTGTTCAAGTTCTTCCCATGTTGTTTATCTTTTTTTTAGGCCTGTCTCCAGTTACTTCCCTCTTGTGTTTTTGGGTCTCCCTGTATTTCTTCACACTAAAAATTTCAGAATAAGGATTGTGACAGAACGGGGCGGCCCCTATCGATCTTTGTTTCACTCCGGCAGTATTGGTACATTTATGGTACTGATTTTATTGTGTGCTTTCATTTGTCACACTTTCTTTCTTTCTTTTTCTGCTATGTGTAACAGATATTATGTATTTTCCTTCTTACACCCTTTTCAGTGATAAGTAGACACGTCTGGTTGTTATCTATTTCTCCCTGCGTTGCAAGGAGTGGCAGCGACCTAACCATGTTGGCTATCGTGGGCGCAGCGATATCAGTATACAGATTAACAAGTAAATCGCCTCAGCGCAGTGCTTAATCACTGATAAGACACGGGACGTGCATTACCAAAGCTTGGAATACAGGGAGACAACTGATGGACAGACACAGATAAGAGATTACTTTCTGATAAAAGTAATGATTCTTACATTGGGAACACGTTGTTATATGAGTTTACCGACATGTTTGTAAGTTTGTACCCAAGGGCAAGTGGATATGTACAGCCCATTTTCAGAAAAGTAATGTTGGAAATTTTTGCATTAGCTGAGTCATGCAAAATATTCAAATCAGATAGGCTGATCCTTTGAGGCGCGCATAACAAACACGTGGGAAGGCAGTGAATATAATCTGACCATTTTCAAGCTATTTCACTTGAGAAATCGCTCGCCAAGATACCAGACCTTGCTACAGTGAAGAATTAGAATTCAGAATTTCTTCTTAACATACCGGAAACCTTTTATTGGAGTATTTATCAGGAAAATATAGCCCAGGGAATCTCTAGCATTTTAAATAAGGAAACCCCAGGCGTGTGTAAGAGGCTGATTCAAGTCTCTTTTATTCATCTTAGCAAAAAGTCTGTGAGTCAGGATTGGCGTAAGTTGTGATTTACATTTCATATTTCATTACGAACTACGCCTAGGCCGGTCCCAAGCCCAGCTGAAAAAGGAGGAAGGCGGCCTGCATGGAGGCCGTAAGAAGGCAGCCCCTCCATCATGCAAAGGCACAACAGACCAATCACCTGTTTGTCTTAAAAACCAGATTACGAGAAACATAAGAGAGAAAACTGGACTGATTCTAAAGGCGACGAACTGGAATGGACTACAACTTATGGAACATGGAACACAAGAAGTATAAATGGGAAGGAAGAGGAGCTGGTGGAAGAGATGAGGAAAGCCAAATTAGAAATCCTGGCTTTAACAGAAACAAAGAAAAAAGGACAAGGAGTTATGGATATCGATGGCGACACGCTGCTCTACAGTGGTGTCCCCACATCTGAAAGAGCTAAAGGGGGCTTGGGTTGTATTGTGGCCAAAAACCAAAGGGATAGTATCAAGGGATGGAACTTTGTCTCGGAACGCATTATGGTCCTAAAACTAAAAGAAGGAGAAACCATAGTCAACCTTGTCATTGTGTATGGGCCAAATGAAGATGAGCAAGCAGAGGTCAAGGAGGAATTCTGCGAGCTGCTTCAAAGAACAGTGGAGGACTGCCTGTATGAAGTAATCCTGCTCGGAGATTTCAATGCCAGAGTTGGAAATGACCATGCTAGATGGGGTGGAGTTATCGGAAGATATGGAGAAGATACTCTTAATGACAATGGAAAGCGACTCCTTAGATTCTGCACTGAGCAGAATCTGATCATTACAAACACTAGGTGTGAACCAACAAAGAATGAGAAGTCAGTGATCGATTATGCCATAGTTAGGAAGAGCTCATTCAAAAATGTCAGGGATGCTAGAGTGTGGAGGGGGCCAGAGATTTGAAGTGACCACTACTTGTTAACAATTAAAAGAACAACTGAAAGAGTTACTCGGCCTAGGAAGTGCCTAACATCACACAAGAAGCTAAGTAAACAAATAGGGGAAACAAGCATTAAGACCTACAAGCCGAGAGAGCCAGAAGTGAAGACCAGATACAAGGGGCTTATTGCTACAGCAGTGAGAAACACAGAACAACCTGATGACCTGGAAACACTCTGGCTTAAATTCAAGGACATCATAAAGTCAGCTGCAGCTGAAGCATGTGAAGTTTGACTTGGGAACAAGAGAAAAAGGACACCTTGGTGGACAGAGGACGTTAAAGAGAAAATAAGAGAGAGGAAACAAGCATGAAAACAATACTGGAGCTAAAACACAACAGGATAAACAGAGAAATACAGAGAATATATGATACTCAGAACAGAAGCAAAGAACAAGGTGCTAGCAGCAAAACAGAAGTCCTGGGAAGAATTTGGAGAAAAGCAAGAAAGTGATGCGCAAGAAAACCAGAAATTGTTCTATAAGACCCTAAAGAGTATGAGGAAGGAAAAACAGTGCCCTCTTAAATTTATAAAGGACAAGCAAGGCAAATTGCTTACTGCCCCAAAAGAAGTAATGGAAAGATGGAAAGAATATTTTTCAGAGCTCCTGGATGATGAGCAAGGTCAAGCATCAGAAATGAAAACCACTGACACAGAAGGGGAAACCAATAGTGATGAAGATGACATAAAGATGAAAGAACTGAAGGCAGCACTGGAGAAAATCAAGATGGGCAAAGCAGCAGGACATGATGGCATAACACCAGAAATGGTTAAGTACATGGGAGCAGCAAGCGACTTATTACTCCTAAGGGTCCTACAGGCAGCTTGGTGCAACAAGACCATACCAAAGGATTGGGAGATTGCCATAATAACACCGATTTTCAAAAAGGGTGACAACTGACAATGTGGAAACCATAGAGGCAAATCCCTTTTCAGTGTCCCTGGTAAAATCTACTCTAGAATACTGGAGCAGAGACTCAGACGCCTAGCTGAGCCCCAAATGGATGAGGTCCAGTGTGGCTTCCGAGCAAATCGAAGTACTCAAGACCTAATCTTCACACTCAGACAGTTGAGTGAAAAGGCTCTTGAGTATAAGAGTGAGATCCATCTTTGCTTCTTAGATCTGGAAAAGGCATTTGACAAGGTCCCCTGGAACAAACTCTGGGACTGTTTGGCAAGGAAAAACATTCCAACACCTCTGATTCATGCTATACAGAGCTTCTACAAGTCTTGCAGAAATTATGTGAGGACGGCAAACCATAAGTCAGAAGAATTCAGGACCACCACTGGTGTAAGACAAGGTGATATCATGTCACCTTATCTTTTCATACTCCTCATGGACGATGTCATCAAAGCATGTAAGGAGAGGACAAGAAAGTATTCAGTGGGGTACTGGAAGATGAGACAGGTCTGTATTTCAAAGCTAGCATTTGCTGATGATGTTGCCCTGACTGCTAAATCAGAGGCACATCTTCATTCCAACCTGCAAATCTGGAAGGAAGTGCTGGAGAAGAGAGGGATGACCATAAGCAGCTCGAAAACAAAAACCATGGTGATATCACGAGAGGAAAGAAGACATCACATTAAGCTGGGAGAACAGGTCCTGGAGCAGCTCGACCACTTTAAATACCTTGGAGCTATCATAGAACGGAAGGGAGGCATCAAAGAAGCTTTGGCTACCCGAAGAGCAGCAGCTGGGAGACTTTTTCAAACCATAAATCGAGGATTCCTCAGCAAAAGAGAAGTTGGTAAGAAAACGAAGATGGCTGTATACTGCTGCTCCACATATGTCCCAGTCTTGATGTATGGATGCGAGTCATGGGCAATGACTACAACCCACAAAAGCCAGATCCAAACCTCAGAAATGAGGTATCTGAGGAAGGTGGTTGAAGTAACAAGAACAGACATAGTCCGCAACCAGACGATACGTCAAGGCCTAAAAACCCAACCCATGCAGACCCAAGTACAACAGTCCCAACTGAGATGGTTTGGCCATGTCTGCAGAATGGGAGAAGATCGGCTACCACAGCAAGCATGGGAAACTAAAAGCTCGGGATCCAGACCTCCAGGATGACCCAAAGTCCACTGGGAGGACAACATTAGACAATCTTTGAAGGACCGAGGACTAGAATGGAACCAAGCCAGGAGGAAGACAGCCGATAGAATTGTATGGCACTCTCTCTTACAAATCTCTACACCTCAAGGTAGAAGAGGAACGACTAAGTAAGTAAGTATTTTATTACTAACATGTGAACTAACATATATATATATATATATATATATATATATATACAGTACTTTGCAAAAAAAATGGCAGTCATATTTTCGCTACGCAGCACACTCATAGAAGCAAATAATAATAAAAACTGTATGTCCAGAGGAAGATTGGTATCTCCCCTATCTATTAACAGTGGTTTCAGTACAATATAATGTTGCCTTCTACAGTAAGGCAAGCCTGGATGCGGCGAGGCATACTTCCCACAAATGTTTGTAGGTAATTGAGAGTCAGACTGTCCCAGTATTTTTCAGCTACCTTCTTCAATTGTTCAACGTCTCTGAGTCCACTCTTTTTTAAATGATTCTTGAGTAGTGCCCAAACGTTTTCAATTGGGTTTTGATCGGGACTGTTGCTGGGCCACTTCAGCACTATCACATTCTTCTCTTGCAGCCATGCTTTGGGGGTATGAGCTGTATGATTTGGGTCATTGTCATGTTGAAATGTGCACCCATCGGGGTACATGACCTGCATAAATGGCAGAAGGTGTCCCTCTAGTATGTCGATGTACCTTTCTTTCGTGAGAATTCCTGTGAAAACACACAGTGGGGTGGCACCTCTTGCTGACACCCCTCCCCAAAGATGGAATTTCTAGGTATGTTTCGGGTCGCTGGTACACAGGCGTTACAGAGCCTTTCGTCCAAATATTTATTTGAGCAGGATAAGACCAAAGAGAACATTCATCTGAAAAAATCACATTGTCCCATGACAAATTTTGTTGTTCGTGGCACCAGTTCAAGCGCATCTGTTTGTGAGTCTCTGTGAGCAATGGTGACGAAATTACCCGCTTTTTTGTGTAATTCATCCTGTGTAGCTCCCGGTTGACAATAGCATTAGATACCTCTGGGCTTCCCAACTCGATCATGCGCTGCCGTATGTTTTCTACACTCTTCATTGGCCCAGCCCGAACGATTTCGGCGAGACACCGATGGTCCTTTGTGACCAAAATTCTTGGCCTCCCACTACCTTCTTTTCGCTCGATTCCATTACCTGCTTTTAATTTACTCACAACTCTGTAGACAGTCCGCTCAGGAATGTTCAAGGTTTTAGAAATGATGGAACATGTTTGATTTCCTTCATTCCAAAGCTGTGAAATTAACATACACTTTGACTTTGTATCCATTTTCTGCCACTAGCATTAGAAATTGTCGTCTGCTCTTATATCAAGGGACGTTACTCTACGCTAATTTTTTTTTTACTTTTGGTAGTGTCTGCTCACTTAAGTGGAGTGCAAATTTGGGGCAGAACATGCATATTTAATTAGATTTCAGCTTATTTAGCTGAGCAATATGACTGCCATTTTTTTTGCAAAGTACTGTATATATATATATATATATATATATATATATATATATATATATATATATATATATATATATATATATATATATATATATATATATATATATATATATATATATATATATATATATATATATATATATATATATATATATATATATTACCATGTGAAGTTTAATATATGAAACTCGCTAGTGGATGTCAGTCATTTGAGGCTGGCAACCTCAGCATACAGAATGATGATTCATGAACCACCACTGCATGGGCTGGTGATTGCTTTATTGCTAGTTTCATAGAGAGAACTAAAAGCATAAAGTAGTTCCAGGTTTTATATGGAGCAGGGAGGGAAAGATGAGGGAAATGATGTACATTCAAAGTATAATACTTACATTTTCAAAGCAGTATAAATGCCCATATAAACATATTCACTTTAAAATTAATGTCAGTTTTCAAGCTTTAAACCAGTGTAAATGTCTATGTGAAAATATGCATTTTAAAGTTAATGGAAGTTTCAAACTTTTCACTCAGTGTAAACATAAATGAAAACATATTCAATTTATATTGTGAACACTTTTCAATCAGTGGAGATGTATATGTAAACAGATTCTATCCGTATTATTAACCTTTTCATTTAAATATAAAGTAACTATGAAAGCTATTCTATTTAAATGTAAAGAAAATTTTATCCCAAGGGATTAAATTTAATTCTCATCGAGGGTAAATTCTGAGTTAATTGGGATGGTGGTATGGGAAGATAGGAACTCATAACCATGGGTCGGAAAACGCCATACTCAGAAGAGCGTTTCGTTCTATTCTTTTACCATAGTTATTGGTGGTACCAGCTGAAAGTACAATCTCTGGAACAAGAAGTAAATAAATAAATCTCTGGAACAAGAAGGGAACAGTGGCCTAAGCTTTAAGATGAAGATAGACTCACTTGATAGACTCTCCATGACATTTCTGGGAAACGAGCTACACCCGACAACCTTGACCAGAGACGAGCGTGAGCAGTGTGAAAAGAACCAACCCATAAGAAGGAGCAGAACCGTCATTGGCAGCTAAGTTCAAATCTATGCTGCCACATGAACTTCTTGTAACATTTCACAATCCGTAACAACCGTGATAACTTTTCTTGATCCATAACTATTCCGATTATTTTTCAACTGTTAAAACTTAAAGTGATTATTAAATTTTGTTATTTGTAATTATACAAATTTAACTTCGATTTAATCATTTTAAAGATACTGTGTGTTTGTCTCAGTCAATTTACTACACACAAACAGAGCTATACTAGAATAATAGAATTCCACTGAGTAAATCAGAGCTGGGGGCTTGAACGAGCTGAAAATATAAGTGCTTAAATCCTTCACAAAAGCGTCAGCAGAATTACAGAGTTAACATACTCCGCCAAAGCAGTATTGTTCTCGCTTATTCTGAATATCTTGTGAAGACTCCCTGGAGATAGAAGTGTTTTGTTTCTTCTATTTACATCTCTGCCAAGAGTAATCTTGTGCAAAGATAGACACCTTTGAAGCCCATATTAGATACTCTTGAGTTTTGGCCACTGTTGGACCACTAATGCAAAGCAAGGGAGGCAATACCGTCACAATGATAGACCAGTCCTTTTCAGAACTAGGGTCGGGCTAGCAGTGAAGGAGAATTTAACACACAATATACCCCAGATATAACCATTTGGTTGAACAGGGTATAACGGCAATATAATTGACGCAAAGAAAAAAGAATAAGGATTGCCTTGGAATCAACTGGTTTCCCTAACGTCTGTTCTATTCAACGCCAGCATTCTCTTCAGAAGAGACCCAGACACCATCACCAGAACTGCTATTCTTTGGACCCCTGGAAGAAGGCGAATGAGAGGCCGAATAAGAACAACCTGGCAGAGAACTGTGGAGGCCGATATGAACAGCAGGGATCAGAGTCGGTTGGTGCACTAAGGATGGCCACCAAAAGAGCAAAGTGGAGAGAGTCTGTTGCTGCCCTACAAGAAGCCACTGGCGTGATGGTCACTGATTGCTTTGTCAATCGTAGACTAAGCTGCAAGAAGAAGAGAAAATGCCATTATGAGTGTCAAAAATATATTGCATGAGTGTCACTTTAGCTCCAGATGTAACTGGCTTTTTACTTGGTTGACTGCATGCAGGAGGATCTCACTATGGGCCCATGATGGGCAGCAGAAGCTGAGAAGTGGCTCTGTGTACGAAGTGACAATTCCTTGGGAGAGCCTAGAACCATAGCACAGTATTTTAGTTCTGCATACTTGGAGAGCCCCTTTGGATAGCGGGTAATGCACAGTATGTCATGCACTCTTCCTTCTATCTTAGGACTAGATGTGATGATCGTTTAAATGCAAGCCAAGATGGAGAAACTGGAGCTCATGACTTCAATTCAACATGTTTCGGAATGGCAGAAACGTCACAGGAAAAGCCTAGATATACAGTGTAGATACTACCAAGGAGTCATCAACGTGGTATTGGCTGCAAAAGAGCGGGAAGCTTAACAGCCCTAGTTAAAAAACATCAAATACTTATATTTTGTCTGCATACTTGGGGGGAAAAAAAATTAAATTACAAGCCATAAACCTTTTTAAAAATTGTTTTTTTTTAATTGTAGAAAAGAAAGACAGAGGAAAAAAGATACCATCATGCATAAATACAGTAGTACTTTATGGGATAAAATCCATAACGATCACACAAAAATCCCACGAGACGAAGTGACTCAAGTACACCAGAATACTATGAGTCTTCAGAGAAAACACAGACAAGCAAAAAGAAACAACAACAAAACAATATATACCTGAACATAACCCAACTCTGGCTGAAACAGCACATAAACAAATGAACCAACCATGCCTTTAACGTGAAGTTTAGAGGGTACAATGTGGACTGGAAATAGCCTGTTATTAGCACGAAGTTTAAAAAATGTGAACAAATAGGAATAATTCTTGTTATTTCTATGAAAATGCAATGTATACACTTTGACTAAGTGAGTAATATAACAAGTCTTGTTAATATAATAACCGCACATAACAGAATACAATAACATCATGAAGATGAGTGGGATAAAGCAGTCTCAATTCCCACAGGTAGGATTAAACTGTCTCACAGGTAAGATTAAACTCTCATAATGCATGCATGCATACCTCAAAATATATTCCTGCCTCAGGAAACTAATACTACATCCCAAGAGGTTAAGCAAATAATAAACAGGGCTGGATATGCATTAGAAGAGCACACCTAAGCTTCTTACCAAGTCCTCATTTTTCCCCCTTCCATTTCACACCACCCAGGTGTAGACAAGCGCTAGCCAATGCCTAAGTACACATAATCTGAGATGCATTTACATCACAGCACTCAATCCACACAATAAACGACAGCATACTGCATGAAAAACTGGCCCCTGCTGATTGTGTGCACACGCCCACCAATTAAAATGCAAATCTTGTCTTCAGTGTGAACTTTAGATAAAAATCAATGTAAGCGATGGGGCTGAATATTTTAACAACCATCATCATTACCGATAACAAGAAATATTATTTCAAAGAAAACTGGGATCTAGCGGTCAATGCAGCTCAGCAAAAGAATGTCTAATGATGTCAGACAGAGCAGCTTTGTTAATGAAAACAATCAAACAGTTGGTTAGTAGAGTAAATATAAAAAGAACTCGCATTTAGATTGTCTCATAAATGATGTGTTCATGCAGGCTTAATGGATAACAGGATTTCGCAGACTCAAGTAGATCAGGTAATGATATCACATGCAAAACCAATATTTTATCTATGGGGAAGAAATTTTGGAAGACGATGCCCAATTAAACTATGAAACTCTGATAACTTTCACAAATATCTGCACAGGACTTAATTCAGGTAAAAAAAAAAAATATGTCCCTCCGTTAAAAATTGTGTCATGAATCAATTACTGCTGCGCCTAGTAATGAGAAATTCCAAAGTGACAGGTGCTTTCTTAAAACACTTCAATATGTAAAGAGACAAAGAAAATATTTGTTTAATCAACTAGTCAGCCTTGAACATGATCAAGGAATTAATCTGCTTAGTGAGAAATGAATAGTACTGTTGATAATGCCAGTAAAATATCTGCAGTGCAGTTTGCTACTTTTTAAAAGTCTTGATTCTTTTACATAAAGCCAATCAATAAATACATCTGCAACTGAACAAATAACAACAAAGCAGTGACATTTATGACTGGGTAGTACAGAAGTTAGGTGTACTCGCTGAAACCACAACATATATACAGATTACGTCAGTTGTCAGTTTGGCAGTGACAGAGACATTAAAGTAGTTTCATTTGTCCTTTGAAAAAGAAAGCGCTCATATGTGAGTGCCATTTCATTTTAGAAAACACACTCCTTAACTGTTTCCAGGGATTAGAATAGATTGACATGTAATCATGGTAGCATTAAGTAAATGGGTACTGTAAATGACAATATTTGACTACAAACCCTCATAAAATTTCTTTCATACAGTGTGATTAAAAACTGATGTTTCCATATTAAACATAACTGTATTGTTCAGAGTTGTAGCATATCTTCCCTGACAACCTGATAAGTTCTCTCCAAAAAACATTTTCACTGCTTTAAAACCTAGATCACTGACTGCCATCTCTGTGATGTGTCTTGCCTGTGCAAGTTTACATTTTTTTGCCCAGGTGACTACCATTTTATTAGTTCTTCTTCTTCCTCGTTCGTCCCGAAAAGGATGTTGGTTGCGTTGTGTCCGTTTACAGCGAAGCTGCAATATTTGCACCTTTCGGCCCAACACATCCGACTTCAGCACGGCATTTTTGGGACCGGGTTAGCCTTCCCTCTTCGATCCCTACTCACTCAGCCAGACTGCAGTGATGCAGCCTGTTTCCAGGACCACCACTTGGAGGTGGAGTTGGGTCTTGGTCAGCTCTGGTTTGCTGACCCTGACGCAAGCAGTCTAGCTATGGGTCGCTAACTACATTTCTCACTGTTGACGCGTCTTAGGTTCCTTATTAGTTCAGCCTCACAATATTAGATTTACATGTTGTGTGTGTTACTCTTATTTTTTTCTTTCCCTGGTAAGTTCTTTTGGACACTCGGTGTTGCTAAATTAAAATCTGCTTCCCCACAATATTCTTGAATAAGCTGAGAATTTCAAAAATATTTTTTCAGACTTTTTTTAAATACATTCTCTGAAAAATTTTCTCTGTAATTTCAGCCCACACAAAACTTGATTCATGATTTAACATCCCCGTCATTCTCACGGCATAGATGCTGTGCCAACAAAATCCTGTCCTAGACTGTAGACATACAGCAGTGGGCATCAGTCTACAAAAATCCATGTAAAATAAGTTTTGAATTTTTGATATCCATGATGTTTTACACTTCACCTTTATGCATGTAGGCATATCTGGAGTCATCATTATATGACTACCAGCTATGCACAATGCTACAATATACATCTGGAGAACCTCTGTCTGTGAGGCTAATTACAACCCCACTGGCTCTTGAAAATATCCACATACTTCCAGGGATTTCCCCTGTGGTGAAATTTGTTGAGAACCCAGCATTGCACACTAAGCTTGGAGAAGTCACTTGAGCCCCAGATGTGATTCTTTGTCTTTGACCTGCATCCATGAAGATCTCACTATCGACCTAGTGATTGGGGGGGGGGGCGGGGGCAGGCTTAGAAGTGGCTCAGTGTAGGAAGTGACAATTCCTTGGGAGAACCCAGAACCAGAATTTAGTATTTTGGCCAACTACAGTGCTGGTCCCACATGCCATGAGTGAAAGAAGGGATATTCATTCATCCAGTGTCCTAATAATGTCAAGAGGTGGGGAGGAACACACATTTTGAACACATACAGGAAGACTGAGTGGGAAAAAGAAAATGTAACAGAAACAAGGTTACATGAAAACTTACCAGTAGGCACCCTCGCTACAGCTTGTGAGTACACATCCAGACACTTAGCTATGACATCCCTACGTTTAGCTGGAAGACACACAAGATAGTATTATGTATGTCAAATTATCATAATCTGTAAAACATAAAGCTGTGCATTAGATAATAATTAAAAGCTATAACAAATATTTAAGCATGCACAGACTGTCAGCACTCAGGCACCTGCAACAAGACAGTAGGAGCATCACACCCTCACAAGCAAGAAGTTGATCAGTTTTTGTAGTCATCGTCAACATCAATCCCCCTTTTGTTCCCTATGCAGCATGCAGTCACCACATCAGTAAGTCCTGCACCATAGTATCAATGTGCTCTAGCAGGTGTGGTTTCTGTGGCAATTTGTTTTACATTATCAGGATGCCAGCTATACTGGTAACCTCACATCAGCCACTTCCCTCGGCAAGGCTGAGGGAGCATTGTTCCTATTCTTTGTGAGTACCGTCAACTGTATTCTGCAATCTATGAATTCTTTCTTTCAGTTTGTAGTTACTTTCCACAAGTACTATTGAGCCTCATGGTGAGACAATTTTAATTGTTGTCTAAGGCCTTCATTCAAATCTGTCCCTGTTTCTCCAGGACTTGAGTATTAATACTCTCACAAATCCCTATGCCCCAAAATCAGTTCCATTAAATATCTCTGAAAGTAATTGATCTGGGTGTATTCTTATGACATGACGATATATTAGTATTTTCTGCTCTTCTTATCACCCTCCTGTCTTCATTTCTTATTTTATTTCATCATTATCCTGTGGCTCCCCAAAGAAGCCCTTATTCTGGAATCCACAGGGTCAGAGAAATAAAAATACACCATATGCCAAAAATAGAACCTAAATGGGGCAACCAGAACGAAGCAATACATTTTATTGGGGGCATGTTATAAGAAGATATTATTATTATAAGAAGACTGTATTGTGACAATAGGAAAGATTGAAGGAAAAAAAGACAGAAGATGAGAAACACAGAAGATTCTAGACAGTCTAACATCTTGGTATGGAAAGAAATCAACAATAGAATTAATAATCAGTAGTGGGAACAGGGAAGTCATGGAAAAAGATATCCACAACCCCACCAGGCATGGCATTTGAAGAAGAAGGGGCCAAACTAGGTATCTAAGTTATCAAATTAATAATAATAACTTTACATTGATGTATGCTAACTTAATAAACTTTTTGCATGTATTTATGTGTTCTTTTAATTTGTTCTCCTATTTACACATTAACTACTGCAAGCCTCTCTGACCATCATATGAAGCTCACCACTATAATAAAATGAATAAAAAACGTACCAAAACACTTTCCAATCTGGTTTGAGATTTTAATTTATCACCCGAAAACAAATTCCTAAAGCGTTGTTGTTGTCGAACACTTGAAAATTTATATTATATTCATTATTTTTCAACGTTGTAAGGTTAGTAACCAAATCGTGAAAAATTGTTTACCACTGCAACTAGTGATAGGGCCACAAGAAACGCTCGTACATCTCGTCAAACAACTGAACAGGCTAGAAACTTGTTTCTACAATTAATTGATAGATCTAGCAAAGAGGACAAGAGCGACAATGGTGTGGTCAGTGATTCAAATAATGATTTTGATAGTATTGGTAATAATAGTAGTAACTCAAGCTCTCTTGAGTCCTTTCTGTATGATTATATTGCTGTCTTGACGAAGTTTCCTTCAGTTATGTTTCCAGTCTTTTTTATGTTTCCTCTTTTGCTTTCTTTACAATGATTAAATTTGTTTGTTTTTGTTAATTTTTAAAGCTTTCATTGTGTTATGATTTCAAACACCATGACAGGGCTGCAGCAGTGTCAAATCCCAATTGCTAAAATATCTTCATACAGACTTTAGGTTTCTCTTTTGCATGGTTAATATGTAAGTAAAATTTAGATTCCTGATCTGTCTTGTTCAATTAAACCACAAGTCTGGTGTATTTAACACTGCTGGAAGAAACAGTCAATTATCAGCAATGTAATTCTGCGCTTAGATTTAGCAGATATCTCCCTTATTTAAGTATTATGAAGTGCTTTTGTTGAATGACCTAGTCCAGATTTCTTAAGGTGATATTCTTTTGTATTTTTTCCACTGAAGTCTTTCGTTACAAGAAAAAATTTCTCTCATCAACTTCGTTTCTATATGTAGCATAACTTATTGTATGTAATTTGTTACCACTTCCTTCTGTTACTTGTGACAGAAGGCTTTAAATAATGTTTGGTTTTCAGATCATCTTGTGGGTCCTTATGGAGCAAGAAGCCACCACTGCAGCCATTCTCCTTGCAGGAAGCATGTGCCAAAGCATTTATGCGCTCATGTAGTGGTGGTTTCTGTAGCACTTTGTCTTAGATGATGAGGTTTCCAACCCCTATCTCATATTTGTTGCCCCGTAAGACTGTCTGCTGGAGCAGTAAACCAACTGTTTCTGCGGTTCCTCAGAGAACTCCAGGAACTATATAAGGCTTTGCAGGATGTTATGTATCAATGATACATATACTATCATATTGTATACTATCATACATCCAACTCAGCTTTCTCACCTTCTTTGTTATTTCTCTCCTTCAGTGTCAGTTAAATAATAATGTATTACTCGTACTTTGGTATTATGTCATTTCTTCATGCACTAAATCTGGTGCTCTGTCCTTTCTTTCTTGTGTCAAAAAAAAAGTCAAAAACTTCTATCTTTATCATAAGTTTTTTTCAGCTGTAGCTGTTAACTGCCTATCCCACTAATACACCATGTTCCTTCTTTTCAAGTTAGTGTTAAAGCAGTCTATTAACTATTCCATTTTCCCCCCTTTCTGCTCAATTTATTTTCTTCTTTATTCTACAATATTATCACAGGCTCTTGATCTGATAAAAATAAAATATATCAAAACAACCACAGAAACAATAATAATAATATTCAAACTTAATATAATGTGTTTGTTGTGTGTGCTCTCCAAACTCAATACAACTTATACATAATGTCTGATATTCATGCACTGTCGCCACATGAACCTAGTCACACATTACAAGTTTACCAACCAAAAAAACCCACACATAAAGCTTCACAGAAATGGCATAAGCCAAGTGAACTGACATACATACATTGTTTTCCTGACACATTCTTGCTATATACATTGAAACTCTCCTGCTAGTGCAAGAAAAAGTTTTCAATCCAAACTACTCTTTGGATTACTTATAGCTGCTAACCAGGGCCGGATTATTCATTAGGCCAAGTAGGCTGATGTCTAGGGGCCCAAGCATAAGTTAAAAAAATTAATAGATTTTTCAATAAAATGTGTTTATTGTGTTTACCTTAATAATAATAAAATTCATACTAATAAGCATTAATAAAAAATAATTACTAACAAAAGAGGTAAGCAATGCTGAAAAACTAGTCTATTAATAATACCTATTAGGTGATTGGGGGGGTGGGGGGGGGCGCGCCCACACACCAAAATGCCTAGAGGCCCTTCTTGGCTTAATCTAGCCCTGCCACTAACTCATCTAATAAAACAAACAAGGCTTCAGTAAAAACATAGACCACTGATACTTGAATACAAAAAGCTGTATGTTTGAAATGTAAGTATCAACATGCAACCAGAGAAGAAGAAGCAAAGTATGTGTTAAGTGCTGCTGAAAACAACAAAAACTTAGTAGAGATAATGAGGAATAACTGAGCTATGAAAGACAGAAGCAGCAGAGAAAGCATAATTTTGTATTCATTGAGTAAATATTCATAAACATGTATTCATGCAGAAGAGGACAAAAATTTTAGAACATTACTGTAGAATTTATGGAAATAATACAACAAATGTCAGAAGAATAAGAGTTAAGAAAATAAGATACATAGGTCACAAAGCTGTTTGCTAGTATCACAAGACAGTCATTGATTTGGCACATCACAGTATAAGAAATAGAAAGAAGTCAAAACAAAGATGTAAGAAATGAGAAAGGGGTCAAGTTGACTGCCTCAGACATGTTGATCTGGAGATGTGAAGACCTATGCTCCAGTGAGCTGAAAGGTATAGAACACATTTCTATTACCATAAATAAGTGCTCTATTGTTTTCCTTGAAAGAAGTGTTAAAACAAAACACATATTTTTTAAACCAGGTATAATAATAATAGCCCCTTCAGCCATAACTGACTATGGGAATGCGTGCCTGAGGTGACAGCTCTCAGCCGCTTATTTTCCTGGTGTTCCTTTCGATGTTTTCTCTTCTCTTCTGCTTGTTGTGTGAGCTCCTTTGCGCCCAAATTGAGGTGGCGCCGCAGATAGCATTGCCACTTGGTGCGACCAGCAGCTTCATCCTCCCAGGTTGCTGAATTTTTGTCCAGTGCCCTCATGTCTCTCTTGCACACATCTTTGAATCTCAGCTGTGGTCGCCCAACTGTTCTTTGGCCATCTGCCAGTTGTCCGAAGAAGATATCTTTCGAGATGCAACCATCTTCCATGCGGCAGACATGGCCAAGCCAGCATAATCTGCGCTGTCTAAGCAGTGTATACATGCTTTGAAGGCCAGCACGTGACAACACCTCGACATTTGTCACTTTATCTTTCCACGAAATGCCAAGGATGTGGCGTAGACACCATAGATGGAAGGTATTGAGCCTTCTTTCTTGCTTAGCATAGGTTGTCCAACAGGACTGAGAAGAACACTAACTTTCGCAGATGACATACTTACGTACAGAACTGGCTCAGACAGACAGGAAATGGTCCAAGGTATACAAGAGACACTTCAGGCAGTTTCTAATGGTGTGAGGAAAGCGGATCAAAGGTCAATCCAAACAAGGCCTGTGTGATGTGGTGCTCTTTGAACAATTCCATAGTGAAATCAGACCTTCCAAACATCACTTTCAATGGGCAGAACATTGAAAGGCAAGACAGGCTGAATTATCTGGGAGTAACGTTTGATCGTGGGCTATCATTCAAGTTTCATGTCAAACTGATGATACAGAAGTGCAAGCGAGGACTGGCAGCCTTAAAAACAATGGCTGCTGTGCGCTTGGAACAGACTTCTCTGTTTCTCCTGTATCATCAGCTCATGATTTCAGTAATCGAGTACGGGCTAGGAATACTTGCGCTGTCAGTGTCACAATGTGAACGAATGGAATGGATTCAAAATGAAGGGATGCGACTAGTTTTCAGGATACAATGAGATACATGCTCGGATTGGTGTCGATTAGATCCAGATATGCGATGGCCCAGACAAAAGTATATATGCGGGTAACCACTGACAAAAGACATCCCCTACATGAGAATGTAGCTGACATCAAAGGAGCAAGAATCAAGAGGGGGATGTCATGAGTGCAGATCTTGGGGCAATGGAAAAGCAGAGCTGGAGATTAATCAGCTGATAAGTGATCATGCTGGGGATGATGATGCCATTGTGTACACTGATGGGTCTGAAGTGCGTGGTGAGAAATCAGGATGGGGCTTCTCTGCGAGAATAAAGGGCAGGGTTATCGCTGAACAGAGTGGAGCCTATATGACAACAACCTCCAGCATGAGAATGGAGGTAGAGACAGTTACTGCAGAGTTGAGGTGGCTGTCTGAAACTCCATCAACCAAGGCAGTTATATTGTCAGACTCTCAAGCCATGCTTTGGAAAGTTCAGAACAGATGGCTGTGGCAGGAATGGAAAGCATCAATAGAATCCTCAAGTCTTGAAGAACTGGAATGAGTTTACTGTTCTGGCCATGCAGGGGTACGTAGCAATGAGAGAGCTGACAGACTGGCCTCGAGAGCACCCATAGTGGGGACACTGGACATGGATAATGGAGAGATACTAAGAACTATTAATGATCGCCTGCTGGATAATGGCACTGCAATGGATGAATCAAGAAGGATGAGGCTGTTGGAGTTTGGCATTAAACATGGGACTAGCAGAAATGGACGTGAAAGAGGATGCATCCGTCGTATGTACAACCAGAATGCTACAGGTACAATTAGAATTCATACTCTGACATCTGCTGAGGGAGACTGAGCACCTATGTGTTAGCCGGAATGCAGTGAGGTCGATTCTGATTAACAATAACAATGTCTCGCTGCCATATAGAAGTGTGCTGGGGACATAGGCATTATATACTGCAGCTTTGGTCTTCGTTGTGAGTTTGGAGTTTCCCCAAACATGCAATGTGAGGTGGGCAAAGGTAGCTGCAGCTTTGCCCAAGCGGGTGTCAATTTCTGTGTCCAGAGAGAGTTTGTTATTGATGGTAGACCCCACTGATAGTGACAAATGGTGCAGCACCCACATCCTGACTCAGCACATTTGTTTTCTTTAGACTTTTTGTGAGGCCAAAGTCAATGCATGCTTGGGTATATACCATTTATACTCATTAGGATTGTGCTAAACAGAAAATACAAATTATTCTGACTCACTCTGCAATTATCAGTTGTTTTTGTGTCTTTGCCTCCTTAAACCAACAACAAATGTTGAGCATTTTCAGGTGAAATTCATGATTATCTGGGGGGGAGGAAATGCAAATAATTATAGCCCGAACTGCAAAAAACATTGGGGACCACTGTCCATACTAAACAACTTTCAACACTGCTGATTTTCAAAAGAAATGCTCAATTTTAAGAAATGTTTATAATCAAGCTAAAGACATCTGGCTCGCTTTGGAAAAAATTAAAAACATAAGTCTGAGATTTTGGTGTATCAAAATGTTCAAGCTTCTCTACAATTCCGATTGGTTTCATAAATCTGTTTTTATTTTGACTCGAATATAAGTCGGTGGTCCAAACAGAGAAACTCGAGTATAGTATAGGTCACAGAAAGATCTTTTTTTTTTATGCAAACATATCCGAATACCAAACCCCATTTTCACTAACCGAGGAACAGCTCAATTCCTTTTCTGTAGACAATCTCAGCTAATTTCAGTTCTGCTATTTTATCCTGTTCTGCACTGCTGACTTTTGACTGTGCCTGCAAGGAGAGAGAAAAAAAAAGAATTACATGGGCTCTCCATCCTGTCTTGTCTGTTGTTGTCATGTATCATACTCATAATCCTGAGCAAATTCTATAGTAGCCTGGACTACCCATTCTATATAAGGTGCATCATTTAACAATTTCTCATATGAGGCAGTAACACATTCATTTCATTTACAGCTTCAATTTCTATAAACAGTGGTCTATTTCATAACCTTCAGTGTTTGTTTCTTAAATGAAAACTGACATGGAATTGTCTACGTTTGAACCCATTACCTGTAACAATTAAACAAAAATGGTAAAGTACTGTTTTCACATAACCAACACTGAAAAAAAGCTTGCCTCATTGGTCACAATGCCCAAGATTGCTTTTCTCTTCAGAATCTGCTTGGCCAGTGCAAGCTCCATGCGATACATCTTGGAAGACAGACAGCAAAAATAAAAGTAAAACAAATGTAGATTTTGGGTCAAACTGTCACACAATTTTGCATGCTGCAACTAGCAGATATAACAACAAAATATGAACATTATATTCTGGCACTTGGGGAAATATTTTTAACGCAGAACTGCTAAAGTTTAACTATCCCACTGAAAAGCTTCAGAAGACACAAAATCAGACAGCCATAAAGGTAAGTGAATCCAAAAAGGCATTATTTAAACATACATGCTTTTCACTCACTGATTCTAACATGTTATGCTTTTTAGATATCTAATTCCTACAATTAAACTCAATAAGAGTAAATACACGTTCATTGACATGTTTTAAATATGTTCCAATAGCCACCAGAGTCATTTCAGAGTGAAATATAATACAGATTAATTCACATTCAAGTCAACATGTTTTAGGAATATCACAACCAAAAGACTAGCTTTGGTCTGAAAGATGCTAAATGGGAAGTCACCAATGTATTGCTAAGTGGAGCAACAACTACACAAATAAATAAGACTATATCACATTACTAAATTATGTCTGACTTTAGAGGGAAAATAAAACTATTCCCTGATGACAAACCTGGTCTGAAAGAGAACAATTTAGATTTGCACTCAGTTTTCTTCTTCTAGAGGGCTCCTTTTTTTTTTTTTCAGCGCGCATCCTACCAATCAGTTCCCATGAGTCTGCACATGTACATCTTTGACTCAGTTATTCATTTTTCTCCTGAGATAATGACCTCAAGTCTTTTTTCTTATATAATGCCTATCATTACGAAGTGAATTTTGAGAAAATACTGTACTATTACTGCATCACTACACTCACATAATTTAGAAATAAAGCAGCTCATGTTCAGTTCACTGTGTTATAAGTGTTGGGCACCACGTCCTGATTATATCAAATATGAGCAGTAGTTATATTTATTTTCTGCCACATGTTGTTCTGGGGGGGGGGGGGTGTCTCTGAAGAGAAAGAAAGAACAGGACTGCATCACCCCCAGGCACAAGGAGGTTGTGCACGGGGCTGGCAATCTCATCATGTAAAACAATTTGCCACAAAAACCATCACTGCAAGAGCATGTGAATGTTTGGTGCAGGCTTTCTGAAAGGGGGGGGGGGGCAGTTGCATAGACAACACTTTTGGCAACAACAAAAATTACAGAATGTGAACTAGTGGCGTCTTGTAGGGCAACAACAAATTGATTCCACTTTGCTCGGTCGGTGGCCATCCTTTGTACAGTGCCCCAACTACGAGCCACAGACTCCGAATGTCCATCCCGCAGCAAAGTTTGTTCATTTATTGTTGTTTCCATAACTTCATTGTTTTTTTTACATAGACAGGGGTGTCAGCCCTATGCTAAAACCCCCAACCTGGAGGACCAGGGTACCAGCTTTTGTCTGACCCCTACCCACAAAGACCAGTCCAGCTTGGCTGAACCTACCAGGAGTAAAACTCCCACTGGCATAGCTCTGGGGATTGTCAGGGTACGCAAGCTGCCATACCGCTACAAGGTATAGGTACCATTGATGGCAGTCAACAACTTAAACAGCATTATTACCATTACAATTCAAGAATGCAATTCAGTCAATAAACTCACCTCTAAGATAATAACTTGTGAGTCTGGGTTCACTCTCTGCCCTTTCAAAAGAATCTCCCTGGCGAGCTCAGAGTTATTATTACCCTCTGTTGAACTCTCCCACTGGGCTGCCTTTACCCATAGCTCTAACAAGAGATTTGTTTTAAAAAATGTCAGTTTTAATGTACCTGTTCCTTTGTCATCACTTAGCAATAAAATACCATAGTATTAGTTGTAAATTTCTTTCCTAAATGTCACACTAAAAATTAATCAAATATGACACATAAACATTATTCTCCAGAAGCACAAAAGAAATACAAAGCAAAGATTCCTCAATCACCTTTTCTTAAGAAAGAAAAACTCAAAGAGACAAACAAACCACAATACAACTTGGTCTTACCCAAAAGATACAAGAAAGTTATGGATGGGCAAAGATGACAGCAAATTCTCTAAAGTGCAATGACACAAACAGAAGAACAAAAACATGAAATGATTTTGATGCCACACATCAGAATGTACCATTAAAGATCAAAATTTCTGAAGACGCTTTCAGTAAATTTTTTATGTAGAAACAGTATCACAAATTTAAAATGTTTTAGATAACAGATGAAACTAACTCAGTAAATAACCATCCATCATTTACTGACACTATACCTGTCAACTTGTATGGGTTTCCCGTACAATGTACAGGAAACTGACACTTTTAGCTGTGTACAGGCATACAAGATCATTGTAAGGGAGAGAGAGTAACTAAAAGTATTAGCTTATATCTTCAGGGTGATGATTTTTAAAAAAAAGAAAATTTTTTGTATCCCAGGATTTCTCGGCGTCTATTCTTAAAACAAGATATCTCCCAGCAACCAATCAAATCCTTTTAAAACCAGCAATTTTGCCAGCATGTCTTAATTTTGAATTCTCATTCATTTTAGGCGCTCAGCAAGACAGGAAGCACTTTGTATAGCTATCTGTCATCAAGTACACTTGCAACTACCCCTAGACGCCATTTTTAAATAAGCTAAGTATTTGATACTGTGGTCATAATCTAGTTAAATATTGTTTGCTGTTGGTTTTGCTTTGTTGTATTTTTTGTTGTTCTCTTCGTCTTTCCAATTATATTTTCTCCCTTGATATATTTTCAATAAATTAATGTCATAATATTTTATGTACATATCTAGAAAAAAAAGATTCTTTGTATAAAATTTTCTGTTTCTATAGTAAATTCATACAGTACTTTATACCAGAGGTCAAGAAATTCACTGCTTTATTTTTCAATAAAACTATTACCACTAGTCTACCAATTTTTTAATAATAATTTTGTAAATTTGTGTTAGGTTTTTCCCCCTCCCTAGATTAATAGTTGAAATAATTCATCCATCAAATGATGACCGAGCCTCATTAAATGAAATGAAAGCTTGCAGATAGGGTCAGAGGTCATGGTAGTAGTAGCGGTATTTTATGCAAGGGATGAACTCCTTAATTTCAAACTAGCATAATTAACGAATGTTTTTTCATTGGAATAATGGTAGGGCAGTGTATTCTCAGAGCGCATCAATTTACAACTATAGCATATTTTTGCTGTTAAACATGGCAGCGTTTGTCATTTTTTATTACATTATTATTAATATTACGAGGGACGGTCAAAAAGTAATGCCTCCTATTTTTTATGTATGTAAATACTGCATCGGTGTGCAATTTGTAAATTTAGCAGGATTCCTCAAACACTCTTCTGCACTGTATAGCATTACCAACCTGTTTCAGTAACAGGTGGCACCACTGTAACAGTTTAAAAATGGCTGCCAAAGACGTTCGGTTAAAACAACGTTATGTCATAGAATTCCTCAATGCTGAAGGCGAGACCCCAATTCGCATCCACGAACGTTTGAAGAATGTTTATGGAGATTCAACAGTGGATGTTAGCACTGTCCGACATTGGGTACATCGTTGTGATGAAGCTGAAGTAGGTCAGGTGACGCAAAGCGGACTGGCCCATCAATGGCTGACACAACATTCATCGAGTTGATGGCATCATTCGTGGTGACCGTCGGGTAACACTGGATGAACTTTCTTCCATGTTGTCCATTAGTAAAGGCAGTGTCCAGAACATCATTAAAGACCTGGGTTATTCAAGTGGCTGTCCATCTAACGCAGTGACTGCACACAACATTCATCGAGTTGATGGCATCATTCGTGGTGACCGTCGGGTAACACTGGATGAACTTTCTTCCATGTTGTCCATTAGTAAGGCAGTGTCCAGAACATCATTAAAGACCTGGGTTATTCAAAAGTTTGTGCACGGTGGGTACCCAGAATGTTGACAGACAGACATCAACCTCCTGCACCATTATGAAACTGAAGGAGAAGAGTTTTTATCGAACATTGTGACAGGTGATGAGACTTGGGTTCATTTTTTTTTAACCAGAATCCAAGAGGCAGTCAATGGAATGGCATCACACAACATCGCTGACAAGAAAGAAGTTCAAAAGTTCACCATCTGTAGGGAAAGTTATGGCCTCTGTGTTTTGGGATGAGAAGGGTGTGATTCTTCTCGACTTCTTGGAACAGGGAAACACGGTGAATGCAGACCGTTACATTGAAACTTTGACGAAGTTTAGAGGTCGTCTTCGGCGACTTTACCCATTAAAAGATCAGAGAACTGCACTACTGTTGCACGATAATGCCATGCCACACACCGCTAAACGCACCATTGATGCGATTGCAGAATTTGGCTGGACATTATTACCACATCCCCCTTACAGTCTCGATCTTGCACCTTCTGACTTCCATCTGTTTGGACCACTGAAAGAAGATCTTCGCGGACATCACTTTGAGGACACCGAGACTCTTAAACGCGCCGTACGCCAGCGGTTCACGAAAAAGGACACAAATTTTTACCGTGTGGGGATACATGCCCTTGTGAGAAGATGGACAAAAACTGTAACAAATAACGTAGACTACACTGAGAAATAAACTTTTGAAGTTCAGACTAGGGGATACATTTCAATGTGAATTTTACCTGTTTTCTTGCCTATTGAATGAAATTAAAAATTACGAGGCATTACTTTTTGACTGTCCCTCGTATATATATATATATATATATATATATATATATATATATATATATATATATATATATATATATATATATATATATATATATGTCACAGTGTGATGAACACAGCTGTGGACTGGCAGTGCTCCGCTGGGGGCGGGTACATAATGTCAGTCGGGTATGAGACGTGTTCTCATACACATAACTTAACAACAGAGACTGCGAGGTCAGCAGGTCAGAAGTGAACGCAAGGGGCGTTCTGACTGGTGCAGTCAAGAACAGAGCGGGGAGATTTGTGGTCATGATGGCGGACGTGAACTGTCGAGTGCAAGTCGATATTTATTTGTGACAACATAATGCACTTTGTTATCTGGGATTTTCATTAATGTGTTACACTTCACGGACTATGTATATTGTTGTATCTTTGTGGTGACAAGTATTTAAATACATAAGTCAGAGTTGGGAATACTGATAGTGTTGGTTATTCCTTGAATGTGTTTGACTCCACCCCTCTCTCTCTCTCTCGTGTGTAGTATTTCGAGGACTAAGGCATAGGTGTATTTAATACAAAATACTCTGTGTCAGCTGGGGAGCTCGTATTTTGGTCCTCAAGTTTGATTATCTTTTCATATGCTGATGAAAAATAGGAAATGTAAATTTCCTACTGGTATGAGTTTCAGTGCAGCGCCAGGTCAGAAATCTATTTTGGATCACGTACATCGCAGACCTGTTTGTCATTCACGCAGTTGTCAGGTACTTTTTTGAATAGTGAGTCACGGGTCACGGATTAGCGATACACAGTGAAGGGTGGTATTTTTTTGCCACGAGTGATTTTCAGTTCACGAACGGTGTTGCAAGTTTAAAATTTTGGAGGTGTGATAGAGGAGTATAAAGAATTATGTCTTTCATTAAGGATGTAGCGAGAGCGAAAATACAAGGCAGTATTTTTTATTAACAGTACGCTGCCACTTTACATGTGCTATAGCGTATAAGGACATTTGTGGCTCTTTGCAAGTTGAAGCGTCTGACTGGTCAAGAGTAGAGGCCGCTGCAGCGCCGTTTGAAAGCCAACAGTGGGACAGTGTTGCCACTACACAGTGTTTACTGGCTCAGGAGACGACGTACCTGTAGAAATCAAGTGGTTGAGTCTTCTTGTGGAACGGTGTGCATGCCGAACACGGGAACTGGTGCATTACAGTATCAATATTTTACACAGGGTCGTTACGGAGGTTGCCAGAAGCTGAACAGTACCAGATTTACGTTACGATCGTTGCCGTATACAAAACATTGCAGTCCATCATCAAATTCTGTATTGAACATTTTCTCACGTAGAAGACTGCACTACACCTTTGCAAACGGTGTTAACTTTCATGAACTCGTGAGATGTTATTGGAGTGGAGCCGACAAAACCTCGCTTTGTGCTGACGACGGGCTAGCATACTTTTGTGGTAGAACTTTGATGCGAGGGGACTGACTTTTTGCGTGACATCCCTGTGGTATTTCAGTGAAGACAAGGCACTATCTGGAGACAACCGTGGACTTTGTGCCTTACATGTTAGTGCTAGGACCACTCAGGGGTCATCCTAATGGACAATATTTGTAACTTTATGTAACTTTGTAACGTGTTGTTCGTTGTGGACCATTGGATCATTAGTGACTAGTGTGCTGTGGATATCAACGTCATCATCAGGAACCCAGACCTTCGGAGATCATCAATTTAATTGATTTATAGTTAATTTTCCTAATGTAGTATTATTGTTATTATATATATTATTTGACACTTATTTTTCTTCTAGTACCTTTCTACTTTATAATACTATATAATTAGTAATCATTCTCTGGTGACCTCTTTTACATTTGGGTGGTGAATACGTCATCCAGCTGGTGTGGTGTTGCAACATACTACCTTTGGTCACTTCATTGTCTATTGTAGGTTTTTGTTGTGTCTTCGTAGAAGTATAATTTTGGTGTTATTTGGTTGTTGTGTGGGTTTAGGATTTTCTCTTTTGCATTGCGGTAAGAGATTGTGCTAAACTGTTCTTTAGGACTGTTGCTGGGTGAATTGTGTGCTGGAGCACGGGCACATAGAGTTGACCCTATTGGCTGCCCTGCATAATTCACGTTGCACATTTTAGTGTATTAGTGGTGCAGGTCTTGTTTGTTTGCACGGTGTCATATTTGTAATAGTGTCTCTTCGTCATGTTTAATTGGAGTATTCTCTTGTATTTTTCTTACTATCATGTACATACGTTAATTTCCCAAACTCTTGTTTTCATTTGTTAACAGCTACGGTTTGTAATTAGACATCTGCTGCTGTCTGAGTGTATTTTTTTTTCTTATTCCACCGTACTGTTGTGTTCGTTCGTATAGTAAGGTCATCTTAATCACCTTCATTAGGGTCAACATTGTTTGTATTTTGGTTTGTTTTGTCTTAGTGAAGTGTATCTCAATTTCAATTCCAATACCCATAGCAAAAGAGTAGGTTGGGTACTTTTGCTTGTGTAAACGTAGTTCTTTGTTTGGTTGAGAATCACATGTATGTTTATGCCATTAATTATATTGCAGTGAGGTTTGGTTACACTGTTTAAATATTAAAGGTGTCATGGGTACAGCAAGTTGTGCTGCTGTTGAGTAACTTCACATAATAATACGGAATACACCCATTTGTTTGGTACAGTCAGTATTTCTGACTGAGTATTGCATATAATTTTGATTCATTTTCTAGTACAATATCTGATAATTTTCCAGTGAAGAATACTGAACGTTTTTTTTTTTTTGTACACTGAGTACTGCGTTAAGAAATTTTGATATTATTACATTACATAACGATGGCTAGCCTCTTAGAATTTGTTGATGCTGGTAAAGCGCTAGCATTAACAGGCCCTGCTCTACAGGAATGGGCAGAAAAAAAATGGAAAGAAAATCAGGATAGAATGGAACGGTGTGAGGAGAGAGAATTCCAGAAATTGAAGATAGAAGCAGAGAAAGAGATGAAGAAGATAGAAGCAGAGAAAGAGATGAAGAAGATAGAAGCAGAGAAAGAGTTGAAGAAAATTGAAGCTGACAGAGAAATAAATCTGAAGAAGCTAGATAATGAATCCAGGAAGCAGGATTCAGGTGGGAAAGAATTCTCACGTCCCTATAGACTACGGTTACCCAATTTTAATCAAGATTTGGACAGCATGGACGTGTATTTAGAACGTTTTGAAGCAGAAGTTTTGGCGTGGAAGATAAAGAAGGAAGAATGGCCTGTTCTGCTGGGAAACTTGCTTTCAGGATCTGCGTTAGAAACTGTGTATAGCATCCCTATAGCCGACAGAGCAAATTATGACATAGTCAAGGAGAGGTTGTTACGGAAATTTCGTCTAACGGCGGAAGGGTATCGGGCTCGTTTCCGAGACGTGAGACCAAGCGTCAATCAAGATTTTGAGGATTTCATTGCAAAAATTACTCAGCTGCTAAATCGATGGATTGAGATGGAAGGTATTACTAGAGACTTCGATGGGCTTTTCGACCTTATGTTACGGGACAAAGTATTATCATCGTGTTCATCTGAGCTTATAGCGTTTTTCCAGGAACGCAAGCCCAAAAACATCGGTATGATGTCAGAATTAGGACACCAATATGTCACTGCGCATCCAGGAAAGGTCATACACAGGGAAAGTATCACTGAGACTTTTTCAGCGAGTATAGGAAAGATTACTAGAAAACCTTACAATCAACATAGATCAAAGAGTGCCGATAGATTTGGCCCCAGAAGATTTAATTATGATAGACCCTACTTTCGGGGAGACAGATCTCCTGCACGGTATGACAATTATCGGGACCTTAGATCACCGAGGAAGAAATGTAACTATCAGTCTGATAGAAATCAATACAGATATACTGGAGACAGACATGATAGGTACCCGCGAAATCAGATCCAGATGGAGGCGCCAAACGAGCAGGAACAAAGACGATTTCGCAAAAGCTCACCTTACCAAAGAAACAAATCCTTTGAGAAAAAGGAGTCAGACCGAGTAGACAAACATTCTCCAAACAACAGTCCAAAAAAGGATAGCAATACTCAGCTACACTGTAGTCTCTGTAAGGGAATAGGACATTTGGCAAAGGTCTGTGCTAATAATTCAGAACGAGCTAATTCGGCTTGCATATTAGAAACCTTTAACAATGAGAATTGCGAAGGGTGTAGGCCATTATTTGAACCAGACGGTAAGCCTATGCTTATCTGTGGTCACACTCTGCCTTGTCTCTCTTCTCTTCAAGAAAATGGTCATTTGGAATTGCATCCAGCATTTGTGCAAAAACAGGAGGTGTCTGTGTTGAGAGACACGGGATGCACAACTATAGGTGTGCGTAGATCCTGCATTGACGACTCATGCTTGATAGGTAAGACAGCAAGATGCGTCACTTTCGGGGGTAACATTGAATATTACCCTCTTGCCATTATTGAGGTGGACACTCCCTTCATATCTGGTAGAGTACAGGCCTGTGTACTCGAAGCACCGATAGCGGATTTGATTGTGGGTAATGTGCAAGGTGTGCAGGAATGTACGCAGATGGACATCAAGAAATGGAGGGACAATCGTGTGCTTATGGCCAATGCAGTGATTACGAGGGCGCAGTCAAAGGCAGATGACGCATTAGAAGCGACGCATCATGAAGCTAAGACATCGGAATTGGTCAAAGGGAGTCAGGATATACAGGTGTCGGACTTTATCCAGCACCAACGGTCGGACGGATCATTACGTAAATTTTACAATTTTGCTGAGAAAGGGGATGTAAAGTGCATGAAGTTGGCCAGACATTGGTTCGAGCTCAAGAATAATATTCTCACTAGATGTTTCGCTAAGGGAGTACAAACTCAGCACCAAGTGGTGGTACCGTGTAGTTTTAGAGCAAAAGTGTTAGAGGTTGCACATGACTCCCCTTTCGCGGGACATATGGGTGTGGCTCGAACGCGCCAGAGGGTGCTGTCACAATTTTACTGGCCATTGTTTAGCAAGGACATTAAACTATATTGTAGGTCCTGTAAGATATGCCAACAGATGAGGCATAAAGGCAGAACTCCCAAAGCTCCAGTGCAGGTTACGGACTTGTCAGTCTGACCGTTCCAGAAAGTAGCGATTGATATTGTAGGCCCCCTCTCGGTCACTTCAGACAAGGGATATCGTTTTATTTTAACGATGGTAGATTTATGCACCAGGTGGCCGGAGGCGGTGCCGATGAAGAATATTACTTCACAAGCAGTCGCAGAGGCTTTGCAGATGCTGTTTCGCAGGTTTGGTTTTCCGGAAGAAATATTATCGGATAGGGGCCGTCAGTTCATTTCTAAGGAGATGTCAGAAATCACTGGGCTGTTGGGTATTGCCCAAACATTCACGAGTCCATATCACCCTCAGTCAAACGGAGTTTGCGAGCGTTTTAACGGTGCATTAAAACACATGCTGGCAAAAGTGACCGCAGAATCTCCGCAAGAATGGGATAGGTTACTCCCAGCGGTCCTTTTTGCCTATAGGGAGGCTCCCCAAGAGAGTACAGGATTTTCTCCTTTCGAATTACTGTATGGGGCAAACCCGAGGGGGCCGATGCACATACTGAAGGATTTATTAACTGGAAAATGTGCAAATAGCACCTCAGTTACGAGTTATGAGTATGTAGTCAGCCTCAGAGAACGTATTGTAAAATCTTGTTTGGTGGCACGTGATTGCTTGGCGGGATCGTTAGCACGGTATCGGAAATACGCAAATCGGACACCAAATTAGTATCTCTGATTCCAGGTGAGGAAGTTTGGCTTCTTTTACCAGCTAAAGAGGATCGCTTGAGTATTACGTGGCAAGGACCATTCAAGGTGGTTAAAAAATTGACAGATGTCGATTACCTAATTTTGGTCCGAAATAAGGAGAAGGTATTTCATGTCAACATGCTGAGACCATATATAGAACGACCTGAGGCATTGAAAGCAGTCACAAGAGCAGCACAGACTGAAGCAACAGTGGCATGTACGGCAGTCATTGATGACACGGGAGACGAAAAAGGTGAAGGGAATATCCAGTTATCCCTCGTACCCCTGGTTCCTTCAGAGTCATGGAATATGGTGCGGATCAGTGATGACCTAACAGTAGAACAAAAGTCGGAAGTACAAAAGATATTAGCGGAGTTTAAGGATGTCCTCACAGATCTGCCAGGACGAACAGACCTAATTTGTCATGATATCACTCTGACATGCGATCAGCCTATTAGGGTAAAAACCGTATCCATTGCCCATGCATTTCAAATCGGCTGTCGAGAGAGAAATTGATGACATGCAACGACTGGGTATCATTTCTCCATCTGATTCACCATATTCTTTTCCAATGGTTGTGGTTCGCAAGAAGAATGGATCTCTTCGTATATGTATTGACTTTCGGAGATTGAACAGCATCACCGTCGTTGACGCTGAACCAATACCTAATCAGGAAGATCTGTTAACACAACTTACCCACGCTACATATTTCAGCAAACTCGATCTGTCTAGAGGCTATTGGCAGGTACCCCTCGTGGAGGCTGCGAAACCTCTAACAGCGTTTAGCACCCCCAAAGGATTATTTCAGTTCAATGTCATGTGCTTTGGCTTAGTGAACGCGCCAGCCACATTTGTGAGGATGATGAGAAGGTTGTTAGGACATCGATCTGATATTATTACTTATATCGACGATATATGTTTGTTTCATGAGTCATGGGAGGATCACATGATTGGGTTGTCTTCCCTATTACAGTGTCTAAGAGAGCATAATTTAACGGCACGGCCGAGTAAAGTTTGCATAGATTTTAAAGAGTTAAATTTCTTAGGACATACTGTAGGTCATAATCACCTGAAACCTGAAGATGAGACAGTTACAAAAATTTTACAGTTGCAGACACCCAAAACAAAAAAGCAAGTGAAAAGTCTAATTGGACTTGTGAATTTTTATCACAAGTTCATCCCTCAGTTCTCTTCCATTGCAGCTACACTTACCTCGCTAACGAGTAATGGGATGCCAAATATGGTCGTGTGGACACAAGATTGCGAGATAGCCTTATCCAAAATCAAGAGGGTGTTCTCTAGGAAGCCCATCTTACTGTTGCCAGATTTACGCAAACCCTTTGTTTTGCGGACAGACGCATCTTCTGTAGGAATTGGTGCTTGTTTAATGCAAGACCACCAGAGTACCTTACATCCAGTGATGTATGTGAGTCGTAAGCTGTTGCCGGCTGAGACCAGGTACTCTACGATTGAAAGGGAGTGCTTGGCAATTGTGTGGGCAGTTTCAAAGTTGTCCCGATATTTGATAGGTTCACATTTTGTATTACAGACAGACCATCGACCACTCTCATTTTTACAGTAGTCAAAATTGACAAGCTCAAAATTAACTCGTTGGGCTCTCTTACTACAACAGTACAAGTTTACTGTTTTACCTCTAGAGGGTAAGCTTAACGTGGTAGCTGACACTCTGTCTCGTTTGTAGAATGCTTGTTTATTTCTTAGTTTTCCCCCACATGATGTTTAATTGAGTATGCAAGATGTGTGAAGACAAAAAGGAAATGAATGTATACTTGGCTCAAAAGCCGGATGTTTGGTGTTTGGAGTGCGTCCAGCCGCCCTCCAGAGAGAGAAAAAAAAAAAAAAAAAACTTCGTTTTTTTCCCCAGGGGGGGAGAGTAGATGTCACAGTGTGATGAACACAGCTGTGGACTGGCAGTGCTCCGCTGGGGGCGGGTACATAATGTCAGTCGGGTATGAGACGTGTTCTCATACACATAACTTAACAACAGAGACTGCGAGGTCAGCAGGTCAGAGGTGAATGCAAGGGGCGTTCTGATTGGGGCAGTCAAGAAGAGAGCGGGGAGATTTGTGGTCATGATGGCGGACGTGAACTGTCGAGTGCAAGTCGATATTTATTTGTGACAACATAATGCACTTTGTTATCTGGGATTTTCATTAATGTGTTACACTTCACGGACTATGTATATTGTTGTATCTTTGTGGTGACAAGTATTTAAATACATAAGTCAGAGTTGGGAATACTGATAGTGTTGGTTATTCCTTGAATGTGTTTGACTCCACCCCTCTCTCTCTCTCGTGTGTAGTATTTCGAGGACTAAGGCATAGGTGTATTTAATACAAAATACTCTGTGTCTATATATATATATATATATATATATATATATATATATATATATATATATATATATATATATATATATATATATATATATATATATATATATATATATATATATATATATATATATAATTAATGTCATTCGGCGCTTAGATTTGGCAGATGATCTCCCTTATTTAAGTATTTTGAAGTGGTATTGTTGAATGACCTAGTCCAGATTTCTTAAGGTGATATTCTTTTGTATTTTTTCCACTTAAGTATTTCGTTACAAGAAAACATTTCTGGACATATATATATACATATGGTTGAAAAAGGAGAAGGGCAGCCTGCATTGAGGCCGTAAGGAGGCAGCCCCTTCACCATGCAAAGGCACAACAGGCCAATCACCTGTTTGCTTTAAATCATGATTACGTGAACTACAAGAGAGAAAACCAGACTGATTCTAAAGGCGACGAACTGGAAACGACTATGGAACTTGAAACACAAGAAGTATAAATGGGAAAGAAGAGGAGCTGGTGGAAGAGATGAGGAGACAATCTTTGAAGGACTGAGGACTAGAATGGAACCAGGCCATAAGGAAGACAGCCGATAGGATAGTCTGGCGCTCTCTCTTCCAAACCTCTACACCTCAAGGTGGAAGTGGAACGACTAAGTAAGTAAGTATATATATATATATATATCATTACAGTTATAATCTTACTTCTGTTATAAAGTTAATGACTTTCTGATGCATTTTACAAAACTAACACATACATCACCATGTCATGAATGCTGTGATAACTTTAAGGGATATAACACATTTTAAATGATTATCACTCACAGCATTCCCAATACACATAAAGAACAGCATGAGACTTTATGTTTTTTTTCACACTATTTCAAATGTTAATTAATTAGTTTGTGTAATTTGTCACGTATAATTTATTAACATATTTTTTGGGTAAGGTTTTTTGGGTGGTTTTTACTAGTCCAGCATAGAGGTCTCAGGAAGATGACAGGTATACTGTTTGGTTTATCCTTTCCTAATGTGATCTCATCCAAATATTACTGTGTGAGTGTATTACATAACTGTATTTTGTGTACATGTACAGATGATCAGTATGAATAAATCTTACTGTCGCTTTGTCCTGTAAGTTACTCTTCATACATATAATTTTCATGTACTTTTACTCTAAATAAATCTTCAAGCACCTGAATAAATGGCGTGAATAAACTGTCACATACCCTCATTGTGTGGATGTATCTTCAGAGCCTGGTTGTAAAGTCTTGTTACATATGCCTTCTCATTCTACAACAAACACAACATAGATAAAATTTCTTAATAGAGGCAGCTCTGAAAACTTGCATTTAACAACATGCACATTTTCATCTCACCTGCCTGTTGCAAGTTTAATATGCCTTCTTAATAACAAGGAACAGGTAAATCATTCGTTAAAGCTACTTATAATTTAAGACAGCCTTAAGTGAAAAAAAAATGAAAAACAACACACTGTCTATCTTTGTTATACTAACTCATTTTGTTGTTGCTACAAAGTATAATATGTCTGACTACATTAATCAGCAATCATAAGTAAACAACAAAAGTTTACATTTTTTTATACTTACCAGATCTTTGCTCAGTTGAATGTGCTGTTCAAACAAGGTCACATCCTCCTGTAAAGTGCACAAAAATAATTAACAGCAACGAAGCTTTATTCTCAGTATAATGGTCATATTTATAAACTCAAGAACCACTTTAAAGCTGCCATGGTCCTTATTACCGCATTATAATGTACTTTATTATATTCATATATGTTTTCTCCTTTTACAGCAGTGTTTTGTAATTGTTTTGGAAGCATGGACCTTTAGCAAAGTGCTGCAAGCTCTGAGGACTCCTCCCAAAAATTACATCTCTGTGGAACCTGCTGGTAGAAGGACAGGCTCTCCTAACTGATGACTAATTATAACTCAATTATAGAAAAGTAGCCAACTAAATAATCACAAATTCTAACACCAAAGTATATCAGAGTTAATGACAGTCTGCGCATAGTCTCAAGTTACAACTTACAAGCCACCTTGATAGGTGTTGTCAAACCACAGGTTGAGAACTAGTGCTCTATAACAACCTTTATTCTCTCACAAATAACTGTAAAGTTCTGATGTCTAATGGCATAAAGCACTCAGCTATAAATTAAAACAAAACAAAAACACAGTAATGAACTTACAGGAAATCTTGTGGTAACCAGCTGAAATAAAAGTCAAAATACAGAAGATTGGTGACAATGAAAATGTGAGTATAGATAAAGGGGCACAAGAAATCTCTTCAAAATCATTACTATGACAAACATGTGATACAAAAATATTCATGTCATTAAAGGTAACAGTATATCATCTTCATGGAAGATACTGGGAAAGCATTGACCTATCTCAGTGAAATATGGGCTGTGTATGCTATTACTATCCTCTGTTCTCCCATTCCTTCCCTGGATCCACGTAACTACTTCAATCTACAATGTGTGAAAGTTAATTGAAAAAACAATGTAAGAGCATCATATTAGGCATAACAATATCATGTAATCGCCCCGCAGGCGATCTTTGTCCTCTCAAGGCTGTGTGTAGTCCCGGTTGCCGGGTCCTCCCAGCAAAGCGGAGGCAGTAAAGGGTGCTGTGCCCGTACCAGATTTGCTCTTTTTCGCGGACCTTCGGTCCCGAGTAAGTTTTGGCTGGACTGACGTCTCGGGAGTGTGACGGTTTTATAGCGGCAGAAGGAGAACACACACGGCAGAAGGAGAACACACACGAGGGCAAGTTCAAGCACAGCGGGCTGATCACCCGCTTGCCAGCCGCTCTGATTACAAAACAACAATTGATTTTTTGTTGTACCAATAAACGCCACTAGGCGTAACGGAACAACAATTAATTTCTTGTTGCCCTAAGACGCCACTAGGCGTACTGGCCACGAACTGCTTTGTCGGTCTGTGGCTAAGGACGAAAGAAGAAGAAGAATATCATGTAAATGTTTATGCGACAGAACTATAAATTCACTATAAATCATGTTTTACAATTAAAAAACATCTCTAGTCTGATGGTTTACTTACCCTGTAGAGTTTGTGAATACGATCTGCAATGGATTTCTCAACATCACGTCGCTTAGAATCAAGTCCAAGTTTCTAGAGGACAATTTGTAAAGTGAAGATAGCATTAACTGAACCAGAACTGATAATCACATGAGAGTACTAATAAACTCAGCGACAGCAAGTATTAAAAAAATTCAAATTACTAAAATAAAACCATTTCTGATGAAGATTTTAAAATATGATTGCTAATAAAATAATTTAGTTCAATCTAGTACAGAAAAATGTAAGCTCTGATGTTTGGTATGTAACCAAATAATAATTAAGATAATTAAATTTTAGAATGTTCCTTTGTCCTTCCATAACTTATGTTCTGAAGCAGCATAGGCGGTTGATTATTAGTTTCCAATTCAATGCATGTGCTGAGGTCTGGCATGCTATCATTTTTGTGTTGTTTAAGGTTTTCGACCCCATCAATTAATCTTGTCCTCTATTCTAGTCACTTCTGTTTAGAGCTTATATGCCATTACTGCTGGCTAATGTGGAATCTTCCTAATAAGGTGTCTAAACAACCTAATTCTGTTTCTCAATGGCATCTGTGATCATGTCATATCATGTTCTACTAGCTGCTTTACTCGGACATCTCATATTGCAAGTAATTAATTTATTTAAAAGTATTCACACAAGCTTCAGTAGTCATAAAGATATGTCTTTTTTTTTTTTTAAGTCGGACATGTTGGATAAAACCAAAAATGATGTTAGTCTAAATAACAATACAATCAAAGATTACCCTATGTAAAGAAGCATCCGAATTATTCTCATATATCACATTTTACAAGAAGGTAAAATCCAGGGACTGATATTCCAAAGTTCGACATAAACAAACCTTATGACAATATAATGCATGCACTGTGATTACATACAACTGGTAAGATAAAAGAGACTAACATTCTGTCAGAATACTGTTTGTCAATATGAAGTTGTTAGCTAGATATTTTACAACACCAACCATCTAATGACAAAGGTACCTACAGTTGTGTGCTTGCGTGTTCATCGCAAAGATATTACTTGGTTTCAATTTCCGTAATTTGTGTGACAAAACGTTTGTACATGTACATTTAACTCTTAGTATATGAGCTGCCTTTCATGACTACCATTACAGATTTTGCAATAAATAATTTATTTATAAAGATAACATAAGTGTTATATATCAAAATGTGAAGAAATGAAACCCTTACATCATGCACGTAACTAAATTGATCAGTGGTTTGAAACATGCATTCAGCTATAAATTTTTGCTACTGATGGGGATCGATCATCGGCCTCTCTAGAAGGCCGCTCATATACTAAGAGTTAAGCCCCTCTCTCACTCCTTTATCCGCTTTTACTTGGCATATTTTATGCACCTTCATTCATTTTTTTTTGCTGTGACCACTCCAAGACTTCTTAACGTTTCGCCAGGTGAACCGTAATAAGACTAGGTTAATTAGACAGGGCAGCGTATAGTACTTTTATCACGTAAGTCGCCTAGCCACCTTTTGATAGAGGCGATCTGCGTTTGTACAATATGGTCTCGTACGATTGATGAAAAGAAAGCCGTCTGAGGGAAGGGCAAAGACACAGGTGATAAGTAGACAATCGCTTCCACAGGACCATCCCTAATTATTACGGATGACCTGGCAGAGGAGACAATCTGGGTGGAAGTATTACAGCATTATTAGAAAGAGAATATTTTAAAATACGCGGGGGTATTATGATTTAAACACCCCAACCCATATAGTGTAAAAGAGACTGGATTGGTGTAAAGTGAGAGCCAGAATACACAATGGTTCTCATTGGCAAATTCGTCTGAAGTACAATCTGGGATTTGAACTGAGAAATGGAAATATAATCTAGCGAAATCGGAGTCACAAATACGACTGCATTGCCATGTCAAGCTAGCAATTCACCAGAGCCAGAGAGAGAAGGATCGGACTAAGAATTCCAAAATTATAAGTGACAGATCGAAGTATTTGGTCAACTTTAAAACTTACAAGTAAACCCGCATATTTAAATACGAAGACTGGAAACTTAAAGGACCAAGATCGAAGTATTTGGGGAACTTTAAAACTTAAAAGTAAACCCGCATATTTAAATACGAAGACTGGAAACTTAAAGGACCAAGATCGAAGTATTTGGGGAACTTTAAAACTTACAAAAGTAAACCCACATTTTTTAAATACAAAGACTGGAGTCCTAAGGAATCAGATCACCCGTCATAAGAGGAATACAAAATTTTCCCAGACCAAGTGATTCGAAAGCATCAAAGTGCTACGCACATTCTAAACTGTGCCAGGAGATTGTGTTCCCAAAAGTTACTTTGGGTTCGTGGAACGAAGCTATCAGACTGTATGTGGAACAAAGCTATCAGACTGTTCATAGAACAAAGCTATCAGACTGTGAAGTGTCATCATCACAGAAGAACTGACGAAACCACAGCTGCAGGACTCACTTATACCAGCTAAGTGCTTGTAAAAGGCACCAGCAAAAGGACACATTTTTGTTAATATCCTCAAGCCAAGTCTCTATGAAGATAAAACTTTCATCTAAAATTCACCACCATTTCATCTCTATTTTAACCTGTTAAAACTAATTGATTATTAAATTTGTAACATGTTATTTTACAATATAACAATTATAGTTGATTCAGTTATTATAAGCGTGAAAGCAAACGTATGAGCAAGACTATTTAATATACATATACATTTAGACATATATAGAGCTAATTCTTAAAAATGAATTTCGCTGGATTTACATCAGCTGGGGGCTTGACGGGCTAAAACCATTGCTTAATTCTTCACAAAAGGCAATGGATCAGATATAAGTTAACCATTGTTCTGCCCTATGCAGCATTGTTCTTGACTTCTGAAAATATCTTGCGAACACACCCTTGAGATAGAAGCATCATTACCCTTCTATCTACAACTCTGCCAAGAGTAATCTTGTGCGAAGGTAGACACCTTTGATGACCCATTTTAGATACTCTTGTGTTTTGGTCACTGGTGGATCACTACTGCAGAGCTAAGGGGAGGTAATCCGTGACAATTTGTACTATCAGAGAGCGTCCAATGGACAGAGTGTTGTGAGCACCAGCCTTGAAACATGGTACTGTCACGCTCCAATTAACCCAGCTGTTAATTGGTACCTGACCCTGCTCTTGAGTTAGGGAAGGCAAAAGTAGCAAGGAAAGGCATTGGTCACCACACATCTCGAAGCTGGACCTAGTATTGTGAATCTATAACACTTCACTCCTCTATGGCAGTATCTTCTAAGGAACCTTTTTATACAAGGACATTTTTGTTGTCTCCATGGTTTAGAATACTGATTCAATTAATACATTTCTCATTAAATGAAAACATGCAGTTTTATCAAACCCAATGAACATTAAATGGCAATTTAGTTTTTTTCAAAAATAAGTACATGACATTATATTTTTGCAGAAGACAATCTGACATAGGACTACTGAAATATTGAGACATACGCTCGTTTTATGTGAACTGCTACTACACTGACACCTAATCTCCTGTAATTACATAAAACTGCTCCTTACATTAGTGTGCTAAATTTCACAATTTTTATTCAGTCATTTTAAGTTCTACAAGCGTAAGTATAATCAAATACAACAAAAATATGAAAACTCTAAGAAGACAAACATTAATACAACTTAAACTAAGCCATTGTGTGTCTGTCTTATGATGTTTTTATTTCAATTTTCTTTTCCTTGCTACAAAACTTTAACTTTGTTTCATTTAAATTTCCAACTTTGAGTTTATCTTAATATATTAGTAACTCACCTTCCGTCTGATTTTCACGAGCTCCAGAACTTTTTTCTCATACTAAACACAAAAGACGAAGAAGAAGCAAAGAAGTTCATGGGCTGCTCATTAATAAATTATTACATACAGAGATACTTGTAAAATCTAAATTGAAAAAGAAAAATGGACAATATAATCATAAATTCACAGAAAACATTATCTACATTTCTTGTCCAACTTATGAAAAAAAAACCATGTAAATTCACCATATAAAGTACCATAGTTCTGTAAAGAAAATTAAAACTAATCATGCAGCAGCATCAAACGACATCCGACAAAGTAACTCAATAACCTCCCTTTTTTTCCTCCCCTTCTCATCTCATCCACTTATTCAAGTCACTATGCCTAATGTCTCTCTGCAGCGATTACTATCAGACATTGGGTAAGAATTAAACACTGCTCCCACCAAAAGTGTTTCCAAAACAAACAGCTAACCAAATGATAATCATGCTCTGATCTTTCCCCCTTCAAAAGCATTCGGGCTTATATTAAAAGCAGACGGCAATTTATGTCCAAGTCAGTTTTCAGTGATACAATAATCAATTAAACTGTAATGATTTTTATTACTCTCTGAAAGATTTGATACATGCTGGAGGTATGAAAAAAGCTCACTCCTAATATTTGATGTTTATGCTTCGTAACAATTTAAAGGTGTATAATTGCAAACATAATTACTTACTTACTTACTTAGTCGTTCCCCCTTCTACCGTGAGGTGTAGAGGTTTGGAAGAGAGAGCGCCAGACCATCCTATCGGCTGACTTCCTCCTGGCCTGGTTCCATTCTAGTCCTCGGTCCTTCAAAGATTGTCTAATGTTGTCCTCCCAGTGGACTCTGGGTCGTCCTGGGGGTCTGGATCCCTGGCTCTTAGTTTCCCATGCTTGTCGTGGTAGCAGATCTTCTCCCATTCCGCAGACATGACCAAACCATCTTAGTTGGGACTATTCTACTTGGGTCTGCAGGGGGTGGGATTTTAGGCCTTGATGTATCGTCTGGTTGCGGACCATGTCTCTTCTTGTTACTTCAACCACCTTCCTCAGATACCTCATTTCCGAGGTTTGGATCTGGCTTTTGTGGGTTGCAGTCATTGCCCATGACTCACATCCATATGTCAAGACTGGGACATAGGTGGAGCGGTATACAGCCATCTTCGTTTTCTTATCAACCTCTCTCTTGCCGAGGAATTCTCGACCCATGGCCTGAAAAAGTCTCCCAGCCGCTGCTTTCCGAGTGGCCAACTTCTCTTTGATGCCTCCCCTTCAGTCCATAATAGCTCCAAGGTATTTAAAGTGGTCGACCTGCTCAAGGACCTGTTCTCCCAGCCCAATCCGACGTCATTCCTCCACCCGCGACATCACCATGGATTTTGTTGTAGAGCTGCTTATGACCATCCCTCTCCTCTCCAGCTCCTCCCTCCAGACCCGCAGGTTGGACCAGATATGTGCCTCTGATTTAGCAATCAGGGCAACACCATCAGCAAATGCCATCTCTGAAATACAGACCCATCTCATCCTCCAGCATCCCACCGAATACCTTCCTGTTCTCTCCTTACATGCCTTGATGACACTGTCCATGATGAGCATGAAAAGATAAGGTGACAGGATATCACCCTGTCCCACACCAGTGGTGGTCCTGAACTCCTCTGACCCATGGCCTGCCGTCCTCATACAATCTCTGCAAGACCTGTAGAAGCTCTGCACAGCATGAATCAGAAGTGATGGAATATCCTTCCCTGCCAAACAGTCCCAAAGTTTGCCCCAGGGGACCCTGTCAAACGCCTTTTTCAGATCTATGAAACAAGGGCCCCTTCACTCAGCTGTCTGAGTGTGAAGATTAGGTTCCGAGCACTTCGGTTTGCTCGGAATCCGCACAGGACCTCATCCAACTGTGGCTCAGCTAGGAGCCAGAGTCTCTGCTCCAGGACTCCAGAGTAGACCCCACCAGGGACACCAAGAAGGGACATGCTTCCATGGTCTCCACACTGTCGATTGTCACCCTCTTTGAAAATTGGTGTTATGATGGCAATCTCCCAATCCCTTGGCACGGTCCTTGAAGTAATAAGAAGAGACATGGTCCGCAACCAGACGATACGTCAAGGCCTTAAATCCCACCCGCTGCAGACCCAAGTAGAACAGTCCCAACTAAGATGGTTTGGCCATGTCTGCAGAATGGGAGAAGATCGGCTACAACAACAAGCATGGGAAACAAAGAGCCAGGGATCCAGACCCCCAGGATGACCCAGAGTCCGCTGGGAGGACAACATTAGACAATCTTTGAAGGACCGAGGACTAGAATGGTACCAGGCCAGGAAGAAGACAGCCGATAGGATAGTCTGGCGCTCTCTCTTCCAAACCTCTACACCTCACGATAGAAGGGGAACGACTAAGTAAGTAAGACACTACAGTTTCCATTCTTCTCAGTTTTTTCTGAAATAGTCCCACTATTTAGGTCCAACAGTCAGTCCTAGTAATAACTTTTGAACAGAATGAACAAAAATGTTGCTTCATATTCCACGAAGATTGTGGATAGCTAAAATCACTGAAAGGTTAAATTTGATTTCATTACGGCCCTTTTTTTTTAGTGCATTAATTTTTCCTGTCTCAAGCAGACAGTATTGTAGATATGTCGCAGATCACCCTGGCATTATCCATTTGGTGCCTAGATTTTGGAGGTGGCCCCTGAATTTTCTTAAAATTTGTCAACCCTTGATTTCCACATAGTATCACGGAAAAATGTCAACCCTTGATTTTCACATAGTATCACAGAAAAATTAGCTCTCGATTACGATGAACATTAGATGCTGATTAAAAGAAGGATAAACTAACCTCAATATAATTCAGAAACATAGGCTTTGTTTTGGTCAGCTGACGTAGTTTGTACTCATAGTTTTCTCTGTTCTTTAAGATAGTTCTGTAGGAAAGAATGACAGTCTTGTATTAATGTTCATTCATTATTTTTTTTATGGTTGCAAAAACATTCATGACATGAATTAATACAATCAGTAACATGTTGGCATAATTAAATTATGCTGAGAGAAATTTTACTATGTTAGGTGTGATATTTTAGCCCAACACATCAGCTTTGAGCAAGCATTTTCTCAGGTTTACTTTTCTTATTCTTTGATTATCCTCAAACTCCAAAAGGTCAGATCTCACCCATAATAGCTTGTTGGGCTTGGATTAAACCGCCAGGAGCTCTGGCCTCCCATGAACACAGCTTATGGGACCACCATAAGAGAATGTGGTACATGGGATATACATCTCTTTTTAAAGATCAAAGTGAAAAACAATTAATTTCATTAAAATTATAGAATTTCCATTTTCTTAGAGTTTACAAAACTTCATCTCTGTTATCACAGAAATAAACAAAGAGGAAAACCTATGAACAGTAAATAATTTGCAACAAATGGTAAATGGTAGGAATTTGTAAAAAAAGAAAGGAATAAAAAGGGGTTAACGGGCCAAAAAAAGCACGGTTTAACCATTTTGAACATTCAAATGAGATACCTTCTGAACAGTTCCAATTGCTTCACTGCGAGAGTGAAATGTGACTGGACATACGATCGGCTTATTACCCCCTTTAATGGAGGTGAGTATATAAAAATGTCTGAGTTGTTCCAGGTCTTGTATTCCATAGATGTGTTAAGTCTAATTTTTAAAAGGGAGCCACTGTGTGGCCTTGCCACAGTTCCCTCTCACAGTGAGGCTATGGCACTTGTTGGGTGGTCCCTGGTTTGAGTCCCTAGACTGCCTATCACTTCTATTAGTTGTCTGTCCTCTAAGTGTCCTTCCTTCTTATCCTCGTTCGCCTTCAGGCTTCCACATTAATGACACTAATAAAGGCAGCAGTCAACTCAAGGTTTCTGACATTCTTCTTTCTTATAAGTTCTACCATTTACCTATTTCCATTAATTATTTACTTCTCTGTTATCCAGATTTGTCGGTTACATATGCCAACAATGATCCAACTTTTCCAAGTGTCACCTTTTAAGAAACATCAACATGATGCTGAACGTTAAACCAAGTTTTCTCAAAATTTAATATTTCAAAATGATTCTCTTCAATCATGTGTAACCCTTTTGACAAATGTTTTCGGTTTTAATAATTTTAACAGACCTTCTTGCAACATCAATATCTCAAAATGCCAACATAGGTTCAAATGGAATGTGTGTTGGATGCGGCCATACAAAAGAATTCACAGATGCAGTAATAAGTGGTAAGAGTTAGGATTGTGTGTAGGAATCCTAACCTAACCCTAACTTATTTGGATGACATCTAAAAACACATTCCATTGTTCTTCATTTCAATAGCCAACATGTTACCAACTGTGACATACTGTGCAAAATTTCTGACTAAACAATACACAAACTTTCTAAACTATATAACAGTACAAGAAATATTGAACATACAAAAGTATAAATTATTTTTGCAATGTTTACAATTAGTCAAATATTCATGAAGTGTTGGGAGTTTCAGAAATTCGTACTTTTGACAGTTTTGCTTTCAAGAACAAGAGTCATTTTGTCATAGGGTAACACGGGGCATTAAGCACATGGGTGTAATAGGCGCCTAGTGTCACGCCCGCAGTGGGCATTCTACCACTGCAATACTCCTCATATAGCATGGAGGAATTGGCCACTGCGTGTGGTTACTATTGACCAGTCTATTGCATTGTTTCATTCTTCATAGGGCCAAGGCAACCAATTAAATAGCTCCAATCTTTACCAAACTGGAGATGTCATCTGACTTCCTCAGCGGCAGCCATTAAAAACACGAGTTGGAACTTTTCAGTCGCCATGTGTCCCTTTGTTTTCTTGTTAAATTACTTGAAGAAACAATCTCCACCCTTGCATTTGAGGTAAGAAAATGGATAAACTAACTATTAACACATTGTTGTGTAGAATTTAGCACAATGGGCTGATCACCTGTTTGCCAGTCACTTTGATTACGGAAACAACAACAAATAAAGATTAATTTGTGGTTGCCCTAAAGACGCCACTAGGCGTGATTGGCCATTGTCTGCTTTGACGGTCGATGGCTAAGGATGGAAGAAGAGAAGAAGTGTAGAATTTAAGATAATTCATTTGTTGCTGATCTACCACTCTCCATTGCCATTGCTGTGCTGCCTACGAGCTGTTGCCGTGTCATGTTCTGATTTCATTTTTAAAAATTATCTGAAATCGCATTTAACGAGTTTCATGCCAAAGCTTCCGTTTATCTTGTGAAATAACAAATAAATATGAATTAATTTAATTGCTTTCATGATTTGTGAAAAGTAATGACAGGAAAAAACAACTGATTTATTAATGTTTTTTTTACTAGAGTGTCTTTAAAAATGAATATACATTTACAGTTAAATCTAATGCATTTATTCTGAGTGCCATTACAAGTTATCAAGAAAAGGTATCTCTGTTGGTAGGAAGTTGTATTTTTTTTAATAATTAATATTTGTTCTTTTCTGGATGAATAACAGCAGGAGTGCTTAATGCCCCCATATATTTTTTCCCCCTATTTATTCACAGAATGGTGCAAAATTACTTTGAAGAAGGCAGATGGAGGAAGAAAGAATTTTAGCAATTCTAAAGAGATGAAATATGCATACAATGAAAGAGGTGTCTGTGACTAAAGCTTCAAAATATTTTCAAGTAAATAAGAAGTCGCTACTAACATGAGAGGAGATTCCTGTCAATGCTCATGTTGGTTGCCATACAGAATGGCTTCATTTGCATGAAAATTAACCAGCAGACTGTATTAAACTTTTGGCAGGGCAGAGTTGGGGTTTCATCTCAGAAGAAGTACAAGGCACTGTACAGGATTATGTTAAAGAAGCCAAGTTGGAAACTCCATTTGTGGATGGTCGTTCCTGGCCGAGACTGGCTCAGTGGCTTCTTAGTCATTACCCAGAGATGTTCAGCGGAAGACAGAGCATCTGAGTTCTGCACGAGCTATAGCCAAAGACCTTGATGTAATCAAACACGAGTTTGAGCTTCTGGATAAGATACTTACTAAGGCAGTTGTCAAGGACATGAGTGCATAGATTGTCAACACTGATGGAAGTGGTTTCGTAACGGACCAAAAATCACAAATTGTTTTGGCTGAGAAAGGTTTGAGGTGAGTAAATCAGAACATTTGTGGACCAGGCAGGGAACAGATAACAGTAAATTGTGCTGGATCTGCACAGCCTAGATGACTTCCTTTAAAATATGATAAGACCTAGGCTTACAGAGAATTTTTGGTTTAAATGAAGCACAGGGGGCTGTCTTCCTTGATGTCTTCCCAGTAAGTAGCCAATGTAGTTAAGATTAGGGTAAGGATACCTAAACCTAACCCAAACCCCTTTTTACTGTGCCTCTGAATTCTTTTTTAAGGCCACAATGGAACACACGGCCCACTGTGCTTCATTTCAACCGAATTGTTTAAACAGCAAAGACATTTGTTTGCATGCCTATTGGCTGAAATGAAAACGTGGTATGTGTTCTTCGATGTCATTCAAATAAGGCATCCACGTCGTCAGAGGTTAAGGTTTAAGGTTAGTAAACCTAAGCCGTACCCCTTTTTTTACTGCGACTCTGAATTTCTTTGTAAGGTTGTAGGCTATCGAATAGACGGTTGACTGTTTTTTTTTTCATTTCAACCATGCCTAGGCTATTTGAAAATATGTTAGGGCCTATTTACCATCGATGTCAAAATCTACCTGTAAGTAATCCATATTTGTAGGACAGATTATGATAACAGTTTAAATAAAATTGTAATTTCTTTTTCAAACATAAAACAAAAACGATTTTTTAAAACAAATTGAAATTGCAAACTTACTTGGTTTCTTTTACAGAGAATACTCCAATCTTGCTCATTTCCTCTAACTCTGGAATCATTTCTTCCAGAGTTTGATGAACATATTCTGCCATATTTGATGCGTCTGGCTAATATTAATATTTCCCAGTCAAAAAACAAACTTTTACTTGTTTACTGTCTCCAAAACCAAAGCAGTTAGACCATGTGTTTACAGTTTACTACGGCTATTAATTTCAAGCAAGCAATTGTACTCAAGTTCTCGCAGTAAGATTTACTGTCGTTGCACAACTGTTTCGCATATTTATTAACATTAAGAAGGCATACAATATAATACTATTCCCAAACGATACACTTGGCCAAACCCGTGCATCTCAGTACACAGCATTTAAAGTTATATTACTGGTAATGTATTTCATATTTAAAAAAGAAATAAAAGTTTACATTTTGCAACACATCGTTATGGCGTGACCCAAAATACAAGCTTGGAATCCCCGCACGGAACATAAATTTGTATTCTATAACAATGTTACAAAGTATGTTTTACTTAGCACTGCAAAGATAATATATGACAAATATTTATCAAGAATTAATTACAGGAAAATGTAAATAAAATAGCTTTTATATGATAAATCGCTAATATTTTTTTTCGGAACTTAAAAACAGAGTTTCATCAAGTAGCTTAGTAGCCTATGTCCTTATGACTCTCAAGTCGAGTCTCAAGTTTATTTATTTATTTTGTGTTTGTGTGCGTGTATATATATATATATATATATATATATATATATATATATATATATATATATATATATATATATATATATATATATATATATATATATATATAAAATTTCCCCTTGTTTTAGCGAGACGCGCCTCATTCAACCTATACATATGTTATATTAGGGCGCATGCCCAAATATAAAAGACAGTGTGGTCTGATTATTTTGATTTATCCAAACCTCAAGTCTCTGAGTAGGCCTACAAGTTTCAAATCGAGTCGCAAATCCCAGCAGCAGCTATCGGGCCGAGTACCAAGTTGAGTCCCGAGTTGAGCCTCAGTTTTTTTAATTAAAAAATGTGTATAGTCACAGTCACACTTCATCGGAAAATCACACTATAAATAATAATGAAAAATAATATATATTTTTAGTATTTTTACTTTCTTATTTACTGACTGTTTTCATTCGATCAAAGTTATTTTCAGTATTGCATTTTAGAAATATCTTCTCAACTATACTGCCCGCCTCCAGCCTATAACGAAATGGATGGAATTATACATTTGATCAGCACTAAATCTCACGCGTAAGTGAATTTACAGCGTTAGTTCTTTTAAGGACGAATGCTCAAGTTATTTGTTCCCCCGCAGATATTATGTGTCTGTCTGGCGCAAAGTATACTTTTCCCTGCAGGCCGGACAGGGCCGTCTTAACAGCATTGTAGGCTCTGTGCAAAGCAATGCACTGGGCTCCTACCAGCCCTACCCACCCACGGGAATAAAAATGTAAACGGTCAATAAAATTAAACCTATAGATTTATAATTTAATGGTACCTTCAACAAACATTTCGTCAACTTACTCACGTCATGTTTGATTTGAATCCCAGGCCTTTCCAGCGAGAGATCGAGTAATTATCCACTCTGCCAAGAGATGTCTTATGGACAATATGGCAGCATCCCAGCATGGGGCCCCTAGAATCGTGGGGCCCCTGGGCACAGCCCAGTGTGCCCATGCCTTAAGACGGCACTGAGGCCGGATTGTTATGTTTCCATAGTCGATAAATATTAATGTTCAGACGGCCGCTTGGTCTCCCCGACCTTCGTCAAACAACAGTGTCAAATTATGTTTGATAGTGATGTAAATGGTATGTTCGTACAATCGAATTCTTATACGTGATGTGATGTCTGGGTGATATCGCTTTAAGCGAAACCATTTTCATTTGAATTAATTAAGTTTAATTACAATAATTTGGTTATAGTAGATATACATACCCTATCTAAGTAACGCCATGGCTGATCTAGTGAAGTTCAGGACTGCGATCATGCAGATGGGTAAGGAATTAAATATGACAGGTGATGCTCTTACTCAGTATGTCACAACAGAAGTGGACAAACACATGGATAGGGAAGAAAGAAAGTTGCAATTAGAGACAGAAGCCAAAAGACTGGAAGCTGAAAGAGAAGCCAAAAGACTGGAAGCTGAGAGAGAAGACAAAAGACTGGAAGCTGAGAGAGAAGCCAAAAGACTGGAAGCTGAGAGAGAAGACAAAAGACTGGAAGCTCAGAGAGAAGACAAAAGACTGGAAATTGAAGCCAAGAAATGGGAGGCTGAAAAAGAGGCAAAGAAAATTGAAGCTGAGGAAAGGAAATTACAAGCAGAGAGAGACCATCAGTTGAGATTAAAAGAGCTTGAAATTCAGGCAACTACTGGCAATAATGGTGGTAGCTCACCTCACTCAGAGAGTAGCTCCAGCCAGAGCACCTCAAGTGGGGCCATGAATTTTCATCTGGACCCATTTGTTGAAAAAGAAGACGCCATTGAGTCGTACCTGGATAGATACGAAAGACTTGCCACTACCTATGGCTTAGTAAAAGAAAAGTGGAGTCTTAAACTATCTCAGGGATTGAGAGGTGTTGCCTACGATGTATATTTGAAGCTCTCAAGAGATGACCAGGAAGATTACGAAATCCTGAAGCAGGCACTGCTTGTGAGATATGAAAAGAACTCAGAATCATATAGAAAGAAATTCCGAACAGCTAAACTTCTCCCAGGAGAAAACTATCACCAATTCTCTGCTAGATTGGAAACTTATTTGGAAAAATGGAGTAGCTTAGGAAAGTGTCAGGATCTGAAAGAAATGATAATGATGGAGCAAGTGAAAGAGTCCATGCCTCAAGAAATGAGGAAGTTTATCATGGAACAAGGAGCAGAGAGATTGGAAGATATTGTAACTGTTGCTGGGAGATATCAAGCAGCTCAGGCAGAATTATTAGGAAATAAGAAGAAGCAGGGTGAAAACTTCAAATCATCACAAAACTATACCAAATATGAACAAAAGGACCATACCACAAGGAACAAACAAAGATTTGACCAAAAGGACAAAAACCCTCTAAGATCGGATAAGACACCTTACCGGAAGGAAGGAAAGTGGTGTAAAACTTGTCTAATGAGTAACCACAATACTGCAGACTGCAGAAGGAAGAATCCTCCTCATCATGCTGCATGTCTTACAACAGGGAATCAGGGAAGGAAGGAAATGGCAGTAAGTCAAAAGGACTTCCATCATCCCCCTGTCTGTGAGGAAGTGACCGTGAATGGCACTCAAGTACTGTGTTTATATGACACAGGATTGGACTTTGATTCAGTTGTGTGCTCTTCTCTAGTGAGTCCCGACCAGATAACCACAGAAACAGTGGAAATCAGAGGACCGATCAAGGGAGCAAGAACCATGACACTACCCATAGCTCGAATCAACATAAGATCTCGCTATGTGGAAGGAGAAATCAAAGCAGCAGTGATGGACGACCCTATTTACCCTTTGATTTTGGGGTGTAGGTATGTTTTCCTTGGAGAACCTATAAAACCTGTAGTTATGGCAACAGTCCAGACCAGGGAAAGCTCCAGGAAAATGGAGGAGAATCCTATCAATACTCATCCAGAAGAGATGAAAAAGGCTCAGGCAGCAGATAGCACACTGAAGCCTTGTTTTGGCAAATTGCCTAAAGCACATAACCCTCCAGAGAAAGGAGACTTGTATATGAAGAATGGCCTACTATACAGAAAAGCTGGAACAGGACCTAAAGGGCATGGACAGCTTGTAGTGCCAAAATCTTACAGGGAGAAGGTTATGACGCTAGGACATGCTATACCCTTCAGTGGACATATGGGAATAGGGGCCACTGGACAAAGGATAGCCTGTCACTACTTTTGGCCAGGAATTACAGAGGACATAAAAAGATATGTAAGATCCTGTCCAGAATGCCAAAGAGTAGCTCCTAAGCATAGGACTGCACCAGCAACACTGGGAGAAATGCCTATTATGGGAACCCCTTTTGAACGTGTTGCAGTGGATATTGTTGGACCCCTCACTAGGACCAAGAAGAGAAATGCTTACATCTTAACCTTGTTGATACTTGCTCTATGTGGGGAGAAGCAGTGGCCATGTCAGCTATAGATTCAAAGCACGTGGCAGAGGCCCTGTTGACAATATTTACCCGATTAGGTTTCCCGCATCAGATATTGACTGACAATGGGTCTCAGTTTAATGGAAAGCTAACACAAGAAGTATTCAGGATATTTCAAGCCAGGCACTATCATTGTAGTCCCTACCATGCCCAAGGGAACGGTCAAGTAGAGCGGTTCAATGGTACGCTTATTTCAATCCTTAGAAAGCTGGTGAGTGAAAAACCTGATACTTGGGATACATACTTACCCGCGGCACTATTTGCATATAGGGAAGTACCCCACAATTCAACTGGATTGGCTCCAGCTACATTGTTGTTTGGAAGACCAATAAAAGGTCCACTGGAAGCATTGCTGCGGACATGGACTGATGAAAAGGCAGAGGAAACAGTGACTTCCTCATACCAGTACGTCAACGAGTTGACATCTCGATTGAAAGCAGGTTGGAAACTGGCCAATGATAACTTAAGACAGGCCAGGAGGAAGCATGCTGCGTACTACAACAAAAAAGCAAAGGATAGTGAACTGGAGGTGGGTGAAAAGGTGTTATTACTGTTGCCAAGCAGCAATAATAAATTGCAGATTGGATGGCAGGGACCCTATGTCATACTGGAGAAACTTTCCAGGACCAATTATAAGATTGACAAGAAAGGAAAGGAGAAGATATATCATGTCAATCTTTTTAAAAAATACTATGACAAGGAATCATCAGAAGTTGCACATATCATGACCCTAGCCATTGCAACAGAAATGCACGGTGAACCACTTCACTCTATGGAGTATCCACTCACTACTACAGAGGATTATGTTCAAGTAAATATTAGTGAACATTTAACTCCAGAGCAGAAGAAGAGGGTTCAGAAGGTGTTGGAAACCCATGCTGATGTGCTCACAGATAAGCCAGGTCGTACGAATCTGTTAGAGTACGACATGAAGGTTACCGACCCTACCCCAGTATGCATGAGAACATACCCTATACCCTATGCGAAAGCCCAAGCACTAAGGGAGGAAGTTGATTATCTGTTGAAGGAGAAAATTATCTCGAAGTCAGACTCTCCCTATAGCTCAAGTGTGGTGTTATTGAGAAAACCGAGTGGTGAACACAGGTTATGTATTGACTACCGGAAGCTTAATGCGATCACAGAATCTCAGGTGGACCCATTACCTGACACCAACCAGCTGTTCTCTACACTGAGTAAGGCTAGGTATTTATCGAAGGTAGATCTAAGCAAGGGATACTACCAAATACCAGTGAAACCAGAAGTTAGGAAAATGCTGGCATTTAGTACATCAGACGGACACTACGAGTTTAATGTACTACCCTTTAGCCTGAAAAATGCTCCCAGTATCTTTTCAAGAATGATGAGGAAATTGTTGGAACCTCTACAAAATCCCCATATCACTAACTTTATGGATGACATTCTTGTTGCTACAAACACATTTGAAGAGCATATAGTAGCGCTCTCCATGTTGTTTGACAGATTGAGAGCCACTGGATTGACTGCACGTCCAACCAAGTGCTATATCGGTTGTAAGGAGTTGGAATTCTTAGGTCACACTATTTCTACAGGTCACATGTCTCCTGACCCAAAGAATATAGAGAAGTTAAAGAAGGCACCCAGACCTCAAACGAAGAAAGATGTGAGATCATTCGTGTCATTATGTGGGTTCTATCAGAAGTACATACCCCACTTTAACTCTCTGTGTGCACCGTTAACTAACTTAACGAAGAAAGGACAGCCTGACAAAATCCAATGGAATGCTGATTGTGAAAAAGCTTACACAGAGCTAAAAGCAAAACTCACCAGCAAACCTATCCTTACGCTACCCGATATCACACAGGAATTTGTATTAAGGACGGACGCTAGCAGTATAGGTATTGGTGCAACTCTCTTGCAGAAATCAAAAGCCCAGCCGGAGGAACTTTTACCAGTCGCCTACGCCAGTAGGAAGCTGAATGCAGCTGAGTTGAACTACTCGACCATAGAGAAAGAATGTTTAGCTCTAATTTGGTCCATCAACAAATTTTCACCTTATCTGTATGGGACACACTTCATTGTCCAAAGCGATCACCAACCTTTAACATTCTTGGCTGCATCTAAAAAGCTAAATTCGAGATTGTTAAGGTGGAGTCTGCTTCTGGCGCCTTATTCCTTTACCGTGAATTACATTCCGGGAAGAGACAATGTAGGAGCTGATTTTTTAAGTCGACACGCTAGTACTTTGGAAGGACAGACGCAAAAGGATTAACCACAGCAGGGGTTTACACATCAGCTATGACAAGTCACAGCTAGGAAAGGAGGGGGCTATGTCGTGAAACGAGTGTAACCCACTACTTTGTTAATCACTATGTCGAGATACAGATTTGCTTCAACCAATTAACGAGCAACGTTCACCAGTCTCTGAGACAGAATAAATTAACGGCCATCGTGTTCACGCAAGATGGCGATATAAAACTGAATAAAATTAGGCTGTATGAGACCAGGTACCAAACCAGAGGAAACCAATCATTTTGCTCCACCAGGAACCAACCGAAAGCCTTGCTTAAGAATTCACCTACCTATATAATCGGGCGGATTTTATGCATAATCACACATCACCGACACGGCGCCAGAGATACCGACCGACTGAAGAGGGCTTTTGTTGATTTAGCTTATCTGGAGTGCAATGACCTGCAGCCTGCTTTGCTAAAGTCGAGTCAAAATCTGGCAGGTTTGAATCTTAGAGGGTAAATATATTTACGATAACCTTTGGGAAAATAGGCTTTCAGCAGGTCTATAATGTTGGTATTTGTTGTGTGTCATTTATACTACCTATCAGGTTACTGATTGTATCTTGGGGAAATTAAGTATAATGATTGTATTTCCTATTATGATTGAATAGACATAGACTAATAGGACTCATACCTCAATCTATTGTCTCCTATAACTCAATCTATTGTCTCACATGACTTCAGTCTATTATCTCCGATAAGACCAACTGCCATATAACCAAAACAGTCCTTGTTAGGACTCAACCTATTGTCTTCTATCTGCCATATAACCAAAACAGTCCTTGTTAGGACTCAACCTAGTGTCTCCTATAACTTGTCTATTATCTCAGATAAGACCAACTGCCATATAACCAAAACAGTCCTTGTTAGGACTCAATCTATTGTCTCATCTAACTCCAATCTATTATCTCCTATAACTCCAACCTGATATATCACCAAACAGTCCTCGTCGCATATACTCCTATCATAAGAACATAACGTTATTGTTAGGATATATGTTACCAGCTTGTATAGCACTCGTCAGAGAGGGCCTGGTATATTATAGGGGGAAGGAAATGGTTGTATCACCCCTAGGTGTACATATTATTGGATGTATTCATGTATTGAACTTATATTATGGGATGTATTCATGGATTGAATGTATTCATGTATTGAATTTATATTATTGAATGTATTCATGCATTGAATTTATATTATTGAATGATATCCATGTATTAGTTTATCAGAAAGAATGTTTTGCAAGTAGACACCTGTCTTGTCTCGCTATTGCTAAATCATACTGAGCCATGTTGTCATTCATCCTACATGCGAACACTGAGGCACACTGTAAAGTGCTGTGTAATCTCTGTAAAGTGTCAGTCTGTAAAGAAGTGTGGTGTATTCTCTTTCTTCTGTAAAGCTCCACTATCAATCACTGTAACATGTTGTTTGTGGTGCCACTACTGTATATGTCCATTGTAGTGTACAGAGTTGTTGAGATCAGGCATGCTCCAGTCTACCCAGCTGTAAATGGGTAACTCACCCTAGTCCTGAGTTAGGGAAGGCAAAGGCAGCTGTAAGCAGTAGTTTCCCTCTAAGGCTCCAGGGGAAGCAGGCCCTAAACTTGGTCAATTCAACCGACGCAGGATGGTGTATATATGGAGTAGAAGTGTAGAGTGTGATTAACGCGAATGGTGTACTGTTCGTGTTCTGACCAATCTAATCACTCATACACTTGTGTCTACAAGGCACCAATGCAGACTGCTGGAATCTTTGTTTACACAGTTTATTTAGACGCACACACTGGGACATAACGAGTAAATCATGGGTACAGGTTGACACATCAATTTGCAGGCATACATAGTAGATCCCAAGTCATGACACATTCATAAATAATGGGTAGTACATCAATAGCTTCCAATGTCATGATACATAATGGCCGCATCCCCTATCTGACTAAGCGCGTCAGTGAAGGCGGATCGGTAAGTAACTAAAGTTGCTTTATGTTCACAGTTTATATCATATTATGAAACCATGGAAGGGGTTTCTATCAAAATTGAGATCTCCTTGCCACTGTCCGAATAGTAAGATACATGCCCCGTTCTTTGGACAGTGATTCAAAAATACGATGACAGGAATGTAACATGGCCGCCTTCCTGAGTTGTCGCTCACTCGCTCCCAGGAGGGTATATATATAAGCCAAAGTTAATTCGAAATACATATGAATGATTTCCTAAAGTTTCTCCATACAGTTCTACAGTAATCCAGTTACTTCACGTAGACATAATTGTTGTATGGAAGCCCGTCATCTTTGTCGATACAAACACGACCCTAGCGTTGCGAAGCATAATATTCCAGCTAGGTCTAACCGACATGAGATCATCAAAAATAGGGTCTGGAATTACCTGGAGTCCGAATCATACATGGTACCGTACATTAGGAGAGTCTCTAACACAAACTCTAGTAGAGACACAATCTCCTACAGAAGAAAACCACTTCATAAATCATTTTTATTGAAGAATGTACCAGCCCTGGAAAATGCGTAACCGCCATTGTAAACGGTACCTCGGAACTCATCACGACTTGTCAAGACAACTCCTACTTCCGCTAGAGTGGCATAACAAGAATATAGTCCTGCCTACCCATCCAAAATATACAATATAGGACTGATTCTACTTGTACTAATAATATGTAATACATATGAATTCAGGCCATAAACATAATAAGCAAATTAATATATTTTCTGGCCCTAACAAATAAGTACGGACATGGGTGTCATATCCATGCGCCGAATCAATATCAAGAACGATTACTCCTATAATCAAAAGTGTAAAACAATCATGGATTATCTAGCTTTCCCATAGACAGCATTTTCATACACAAATGAATGAATGACTATATTTTTTCCATATTAAATAGCCATATCGATTTTTGTAATATGTGCGTCAAAATATGCACGCAACAGATTACCACACCCCTCGGGAAAAAAATGGTACATTTTTTTTGAAATACATCTAGGAGCAACATACAATAGGCTCACAACGCACCAATAACAATGCGCAGATGATAAGCATAAGTTTTCTGACCTTAGAGAAAGTACTTCTCTAAGTATAAATATTTCCAGAGAGGTGTCACCAACGCATACTACAATATTAGCAATGACACAATTTTTACATTAGTTTATACATAAATTTCATCTAAGATATCTTAACATCATGATCATCAAAGACGAAAAAACATTGAAAGATCAGCGGTGAATAAATATCAATGAACCGCTAAGTAGTGTTACAATCAATATATGATATTACCTATGTGTACACATTTCAACATAGGAACAACTGTATCAAAGTTGTATATAATTTAACAGTTATGAATCATGTGGGCATCTAGACAAAATATCTGCCATCACATTTTCTGACCCACGGATAGCTCGCACCGAAAAATGAAATGGCTGCAGAGCAATTGCGTAACGCGTTGATCTCGCGCTCTTCAGATTTTTACTCTGAATAGCCGTAAGAGCTTTCTGGTCAGTTTCCACGATGAAATGCGCGCCAAGAAGAAATCTTTGCAGTTTAAGGATTGACCAAACCATAGCCAATAATTCACGGTCTAGGACCGAGTAGTTCTTCTCTGCGGCATTTAATTTACGAGAAATATACATCACAGGATGCAGAGTTCCAGAGTACTCTTGCATTAGTGCTGCTCCAATCCCGGTGGATGAAGCGTCACTACGAAGAATAAATGTCTTATCCTTAGAGGGCAATACTAGGATAGGTAAAGTAGAAAACATAGTTTTAACCTTATCCAAAGAGGATTGACATTCTTGAGTCCAATGGACTACATTAGGAGACCCTTTCTTTAGCAAGGAAGAAAGAGGTGACATAATGGAGGACAGATTCGGAATGAATCGTCCATAAAATTGTATTAGACCTAAGAGACTTCGTACTTGCTTTTTAGTCTTAGGAATAGAAATGTTAAGTATCTTACTTGTATTATGGTCTTCTGTTTTTAGGAACCCATGACCAACACGGTGTCCTAAGAAAGATATTTCGCTAAAACCAATACATGCTTTCGATGGTTTCGCTGTCAGGTTATGCTCGCGTAAGATAGACAATAGTTCATTTATCCCATTATAGTGATCGTTCCAAGTATCGCTGAAAAGACAGATGTCATCAAGATACGCAATGACATCTGAGCGATGAGATAGGATTCGACGCATCATGCGTACGAATGTTGCAGGGGCGTTCATAAGACCGAAAGGCATGAAATTCCATTGGAATAGACCTCTAGGCGTCGAAAAAGCAGTAAACGGTTTGGCGTGTTCGGATAATGGAACTTGCCAATATCCCTTAGACAAATCGAGTTTAGTAAAGAAATGAGAATTCGATAGTCTCGTAAGTAGCTCTTCTAGTAAAGACATAGGTTCAGCATCAAATTTCGTCACTTGGTTCAATTTTCGATAATCCACGCAAAGACGTATGTTATTGTCTTTTTTCCGTACAATAACCATCGGCGAAGAATATGCTGATGTGGATGGTTCAATAATTTTTAACTCTATCATCTCATCCAACTCTTTCTCTACCTGTGCTTGAAAATGTATCGGGATAGGATACGGTCTGACTCTTATAGGACTATGGTCAGTAAGAATAATGTCATGTTGAATGACATCAGTTTGACCAGGAATGTCAGTAAGGACATCCTGAAATTGTTCTAACATAGTAGAAACTTGTTTCTGCTCTCCTGGAGATAATTCGGGAGAAATTGCAACATCTTTCCATGATTCATTAGAGTGAAGAGGAATCATTGGAAAAGGTAGATTTACATCCGAGAAACTCGTTTCCTCATCCTGTATTACTGACAGAGATGAGTACTGTCCATGTTGGACTGGAAAATCGTCCGTTGCCTGGAAAACAGGTTGTAAATAATCCGGACGTTCATGGAATTCCGTGAGCATGTTGATGTGGAAGGTTTTACGCTTCCCGTCAATATCGACGATATAGTCAAAATCGGAAACTTTTGATATTATATCGTACGGACCTTTCCAAGAAATAAGAAGTCTATTTTCCCTACAAGGTAGCAAGACAAATGTTTTGTCACCTGGACTAAGTTGTCGCAAGCATCTCTTTTTATTGGCAAATTCCCTTGCCTTCTGTTTCGCGAATTCAGAAGAAGCAGTTGCCAATTTGCATGCTTCAATAATCTTGTGTCTAAGTGCGATGACATATTCATAAGAGGATTTTGTGTCATCGACAATATTATCAGCAGTTATAAGATCATGAAGTAAGGACATAGGACCTCGCGGTTTCGTGCCAAAGACAAGTTCAAAGGGAGAAAATCCTGTATGTTCGTTGGCGACCTCTCTATATGCAAAGAGAGCCGCGGGTAAAACCCTATCCCAATCCTGAGGATGATCTTCTGTTATCTTACCTAGTAGGTTTTTCAGAGTTCTATTCAGACGTTCCACCATCCCATTGGACATAGGATGATAAATACTACTCAGCGATCTCTCTATCTTAAGAGTCGACATTACTTGAGACATGGTATCCGATATGAGTTGGGTACCATGGTCGGATAATATTTCTGCTGGAAATCCCAGACGAGAAAATATTAACCAAAGAGCATCTGCGACATCAGCAGTAGTTATGCTCTTTAGAGGAACAGCCTCCGGCCAACGTGTGCACATATCAACACACGTCAAAATAAATTGGTGTCCTCTAGCAGACTTTATCTTAAATGGACCAATGATGTCTATCGCCATTTTTTGAAATGGTCGAATGGGAATGTCTGCAGCCTGAATAGGTGCATCCTGGCGTGGACCTCTGGATTTAATCTCTTGACATACCTTACAAGATCGACAATAGATTCGTATGTCCTTATTCACAGCAGGCCAAAAGAAAGATTCAAGAACTCTAGCTTTAGTACGTGAAAAACCCATATGTCCAGCACACTGCGAATCATGAGCGTGCTGTAAGATTTTAACTCTCATATTTTTAGGCACAAGGATTTGAGAATGAATGGACTTAGCGGAGTCTTGTACCATACGTACAAGTACGCCATTCTTCATCGTAATCCAAGATTTACGATTTGTATCCTTATTCGGATCACCTTTTGTTGCCAGAGTAAAGAATTTCTTTAGAGTAGGATCATCTTCCTGCTGTTTTATAAAGGAATCATGGGAAATCTCCAAGGGATCATCTTGGCTCTGCGCATCATTATCTTCAGAATGTGAAGATTGTGGCATATTAAGAGCTTGAGCCCTAGTGATTACTGCATTGGCAGATTGCATATTAACATTTTCCCAATTAGAAATTTGCTGTGGAGTGCATTCTTTCACTCCATGAATGCGACCGATGATAAGATCAGCGATCGGATTCGGCAAGAGACATGCTTGCACCTCTCCTGTAAAGAAAGGCGTAGCAATATTGATAATGGCAGTGGAGTACTTCTCCAATGTGCCACCAAATGTTACACATTTGACTACATTGCCTGTAGCTCGAGAATGATTTACGAGTGATTGCCTCACTCCGATGGTAGTGCACCCCGAATCGAAAAGAATTGATACCGGAGTACCATCTATTAGGCCTCTATTGAAGACGAGAGCACCCCTTCCATTATGCGCGATTGACGCAGGGAGAGCGGGAAGCGGGTGACCGCAGCTTAAAGTAGAAACTGTGGTTGGATCGAATAATGTTTTGCATTGCGAACACTGAGATGCTCTAGCAAAATCGAAAGCGGAATTTGCTACACTATTGGAGTCTTTTTTATCATTATTCTGATTACCGGCGTCGTAGAACTCCTGTTGTGCAGAGTTAGCCTGGTAATAAGATTTACCATGTCTTTTGTGTTGTGATCTACCTCGGTTATAATTGTCTCTATAATTATTATTTCCTCTTTTATAACCCCTATTTGGGTTTGAATCATAATATTCATGATCATAATCATCACGCTCATTATACTGAGTATCCCTGTAATATTGGTTCTTTTCTCTCCATGAAGCACTTGGGTAGTTCCTATAGCTACTCCTCTTTCGAGAATGTCTAAAATTATGGGTACCCCTCGCGTGTCGAGGACTATCAGCCCGATTCCAGTTCTTCGAAGAAGAACCCTGATTTGAGTGGTTATCTTGGTTTTGATACTTATTCCTATTAACCTTTTTATCAAATTTATTTTTAGCTCCTTGGAATTTGTGTGAGTAATTCTGATTATATTCTGTTGCCGAAGCAACTGGCATACTCTCTTTGATGTTCGAGTTACTAAGAATCATGTCAGGGTGTGCCGTGGCATACTGGTCACAATATTCTTCCATTTGCTTTGATGTACTAGGTTTACGCTCATGTAAGAACTCTAGGAATGATTTATTTACAGAAGACATGACCTTGTCTCTTAGCAATAAATCCGTAAGACCATCAAATGTTTTCTCTGTTTTGGATAATTCAATCCATCGTGAGAGTGTAAGTCGTGCTTTTGAAATGAAATCTGAGAATTCTAAACCTACCTCAGGTCTCATTGTTTTAAACAAAAGACGATAACCTTCTTCTGACAGCTGATATCTCTTTATCAAAGCTGCCCTAATAGCATCGTAATTATCCTTGTCGGCCTCTTCAACCAAAGATAACTTAGTCAGAGACTCCCCTTTTAAATTTTCAGACAACTGATGCACATACTGTGATTTGTCAACATTATGAGCTCGACAAGCACGTTCAAATCTATCAAGCCAGAATGTTATATCATCACTGGCAGAGTTGAACGCTGGCACCTTGACCTTATAATTAAAAGGTTTACCATTACCACCAGATGCCTGATTAATATTACTCATACTTGTCAATTTCAATTTCTCTAATTCAAACTCATGTTCTCTTATTGCTTTTCTCTCTTCAGCTTCTCTATCTAATCTTTTCTGTTCAGCTGCAGCAGCAGCTTCTAATTTTTTTCTGTTCAGCTGCAACTTCTAATTTTTTCTGTTCAGCTGCAACTTCTAATTTTTTCTGTTCTGCTGCAACTTCTAATTTTTTCTGTTCTGCATCAAATCTCCTTTCCTCCAATTGCATCTGCAATTTCTTTAGTTCAGCAGCAGTATCAGCTTCTTTTTCTAATCTTTTTTCTTCAGCCAGAGCTTTTCTCTCTTCAGCAGCAGCTTCTCTTTCTAATCTTTTCTCTTCAGCCAGGGTTTTTCTCTCTTCTGCAGCAGCTTTTTTCTCTTCAGCAGCAGCTTTTCTCTCTTCAGCAGCAGCAGCAGCTTTTTTCTCTTCTGCAGCTAATGCTTTGTCATATTGAGCAACAGCCCATTGTTCTAAGTCTTTCCCAGTCTTATCAAGAGATTTTCCTTGTGCAATAAAGTAATCTAATGTAGACATCTTGTCTTCTTAAATCAGAAACCTGAAAAAGTAAATAAATTACCCTATTTCACTTTAATGGGAGACAAGTCTATACCATAGACTTAGTCTTAGTGAAAAAACCTGTATGGTTATTTTGTTTATCATATAACCAATGATAACTTGAGTACCTGTGGAAAACAATAACTGTATATCTCAAATACTGTGGGAGACAAGCCTTATAAAGGTCTTGTATACCTTAATGTAATCAATGATCACTTGAGTACCTGTGGAAAATAATATTTCCTATACCAATCACTTTGGGAGACAAGCGTTATAAAGGTCTTGTACACTTTGTTTTATAACAATAATAATCATAAAGTACTGATCTGTACTATAATATAAGTGTATTCAACTATACCTCCTATGTCATATGTCAACTAAAGACATTACAAAGGACAAACAAGAAAAGACAATCTGAAAACATTTGCAGAGATCAAAATAAATTAAATAGGAGAAATGAAAAAAAAATGATCACAGAATCTGTGATGATAACTGCAATAAGATAACAAGACAAATAACGCCACATTGTATAAACATAAGGGTGTAAAGAACTGAAATGAAAGGAAAGATGAGACCTACAATTATACAAACAAATCAAACAAAAATAAAGAACAGAAAAATGTTACAAATACAAATATGAAACAGTCGTCACAACTAACCAAATATTTGCAAACTATGTTGCATGCAAATTTCAATTAAGAAATTGCTCCCTATAGAACGCCAGAACAAGACCAATATCACTTGGTATTTCCTGTTCTAGTCACCTCCCATCCAGGCCCGCAAACACATAACAATCACACATATAAACAAATAATATATAAACATAAATACATATAAATCATCAATGTGTGTATCATATAATGAAATGTGTTGCAGTTGTAATGTATTGTACTGTATGCTCAGCTTTAACAAATTAGACTACCACTTTATTGAGTAATAGATTTGCTTTCTAATTGTTACACTGTTCAATTTTTTTGAGCACATAAGAAGATCCAACGATGAAATTTGCACTTTAAGTTCAATATTGCTCTTCTATTTCAGCAGGATAAACAATCACTAGTTTAAAACCCTGACTGTACTGTGCCAAATGTCAACAAGTGCTGACCCAGATATTGCTACACTTGTCAGAACAGGTCAAGCTGACATTGATTGTATAGCTGTCCTACTGGTGTTGATGTGGTCAAACAAATGTTCTTGCAACTGTAAAATGTGATTCTCAACACAACAAAACTGCGTAGGCTGGACCCAGGGATCTGGCTCACCACTGTAAAGTGCTGTGTAATCTCTGTAAAGTGTCAGTCTGTAAAGAAGTGTGGTGTATTCTCTTTCTTCTGTAAAGCTCCACTATCAATCACTGTAACATGTTGTTTGTGGTGCCACTACTGTATATGTCCATTGTAGTGTACAGAGTTGTTGAGATCAGGCATGCTCCAGTCTACCCAGCTGTAAATGGGTAACTCACCCTAGTCCTGAGTTAGGGAAGGCAAAGGCAGCTGTAAGCAGTAGTTTCCCTCTAAGGCTCCAGGGGAAGCAGGCCCTAAACTTGGTCAATTCAACCGACGCAGGATGGTGTATATATGGAGTAGAAGTGTAGAGTGTGATTAACGCGAATGGTGTACTGTTCGTGTTCTGACCAATCTAATCACTCATACACTTGTGTCTACAAGGCACCAATGCAGACTGCTGGAATCTTTGTTTACACAGTTTATTTAGACGCACACAATGGGACATAACGAGTAAATCATGGGTACAGGTTGACACATCAATTTGCAGGCATACATAGTAGATCCCAAGTCATGACACATTCATAAATAATGGGTAGTACATCAATAGCTTCCAATGTCATGATACATAATGGCCGCATCCCCTATCTGACTAAGCGCGTCAGTGAAGGCGGATCGGTAAGTAACTAAAGTTGCTTTATGTTCACAGTTTATATCATATTATGAAACCATGGAAGGGGTTTCTATCAAAATTGAGATCTCCTTGCTACTGTCCGAATAGTAAGATACATGCCCCGTTCTTTGGACAGTGATTCAAAAATACGATGACAGGAATGTAACATGGCCGCCTTCCTGAGTTGTCGCTCACTCGCTCCCAGGAGGGTATATATATAAGCCAAAGTTAATTCGAAATACATATGAATGATTTCCTAAAGTTTCTCCATACAGTTCTACAGTAATCCAGTTACTTCACGTAGACATAATTGTTGTATGGAAGCCCGTCATCTTTGTCGATACAAACACGACCCTAGCGTTGCGAAGCATAATATTCCAGCTAGGTCTAACCGACATGAGATCATCAAAAATAGGGTCTGGAATTACCTGGAGTCCGAATCATACATGGTACCGTACATTAGGAGAGTCTCTAACACAAACTCTAGTAGAGACACAATCTCCTACAGAAGAAAACCACTTCATAAATCATTTTTATTGAAGAATGTACCAGCCCTGGAAAATGCGTAACCGCCATTGTAAACGGTACCTCGGAACTCATCACGACTTGTCAAGACAACTCCTACTTCCGCTAGAGTGGCATAACAAGAATATAGTCCTGCCTACCCATCCAAAATATACAATATAGGACTGATTCTACTTGTACTAATAATATGTAATACATATGAATTCAGGCCATAAACATAATAAGCAAATTAATATATTTTCTGGCCCTAACAAATAAGTACGGACATGGGTGTCATATCCATGCGCCGAATCAATATCAAGAACGATTACTCCTATAATCAAAAGTGTAAAACAATCATGGATTATCTAGCTTTCCCATAGACAGCATTTTCATACACAAATGAATGAATGACTATATTTTTTCCATATTAAATAGCCATATCGATTTTTGTAATATGTGCGTCAAAATATGCACGCAACACACACGCTCATTTCATCCACATTAGAAATAGGTGGGCTTGAGGACAGAAATTAGCCCCTATTTTTCCTTGTTACAGGTTTATACGTGTCATAAAAACTGAGATCGTGGGTCGTCAATCCAGCTGCCTGGAACTCCGCAGGAGCATAGAGGTTGTCAAGACTCTACATATTTAGTCCTCCTCAGTCTTGGGTGGGCTAACGAAACGATAAACAGCTGGTGTTTTGTGTCAACCAACCCAAGAAGGACAGCACTTCTAAGAGATGAGTACACATTAGTACCATTTCTGTCGGCATTGTGAGCAAAATCTAAGTCAATGAAGAAAACGTGAATTAGCGTAGCAAGAGACAATAATAAGATCATAGTGGATAAATTATACGAAAATAACAGCATAGCTGATAAGTGTTATATCCTTAATTAACAGCACAGCTGATACATGTACTATAATTGAATAACAGCACAGCTGATATAATGTTTGTTCCTATAATTGGAAAACTTGTTGTAATATTTATTTACATATCTATATAAATATAAATATATGTGAATCATTTGTAAACTTACAAATCCATTACATTCCATTTTTCAACATTCACCCTTCAGCACAAGAGTAGATAGTGTATATACTAAATAAATACTTAGGAAATTGTATTTGAACGACTTGTCAATTTTATCTTTGTTAAGTAAAATCTGTTTCCTTGTTTTTTTAATATCACAGTTAGTTACACAGCGGAGGTGGCACTTTATGTCGGTCTCCTCTCTACTATTGTTTCGAGATCAGAACATTCACAGCCGTAACTAATTTGTGATACCAGTAGTTCTCTCAGACACTGGGACTTCACCATTTTCTGCAGAAATTCTATTTCTGTAATGTTCAGTACTATACTGATCATACAGCCAAATAAAACCTCTTGCCACAGTCCTCTACTTTATTATCGCTCTTTTATCCTTTTCCTGTTTTTCGCATTCGTTCGTTTGCGACAAAATATAACTTTCCCATTCTGACTTTGCCGTTTCTTTTCTCATACTATAGTGCGTTTCACAATGTTTGCCGCTGTTTAATATTCAATATCTCTGCAACCACTTGATCGTAATTGTTGCAACTTTGCCTATGACCTAATGATTGCTATGTCCCGTGGGGGACATTTTTTTCCTCGTTAACAAACTTATGGTTTTAAATTTTCTTTATTTAAAGTATACAAAATCGACTACCTCCTAGTCCAACCGTAATTTTAAAGGGCTTACCCCTTCATATTTGTGAGCTATTTCGATTTAACATCTTGAACGCATGTCACGTGATTTTCTAAGTGTTTCAGCTCACTACCGCACTGTTTTGAACATTACATTGACCCTTCCGGTGTGTTCAGTTACTGTTCTACTGATTGTGTATTTCAGTGCATAGGCGTATCTTGCGGTATTCTAGGTCTGTAATACAATGGGTATGAAAGTCAAGTTCCTTACACTGCATACAATGGCAGTGAAGATGTATAAATATTTCTGCAGAGAAGCTAAGCGTGGTAAACTGTATCGGAGTCTCTCAAATCCTGAAAAGAGAACTATTCACGCTTTGGGTTTAAGTAAACGCTCATTTCATCAATTACTCAAAGCTAATGGAATTTTCAGTTCAATCATGTCCAGGACTCAAGGAAGAAAGAAAGTAGTAGATAGTTTTGACAGGGATGTGATTAGAAGAGAGATTTGTAGAATGTTCAATTCCAAAGAAACTGTGACACTAAGGAAACTCAAAATACGGCTGAGAACACACAATGACATTGATGTGTCGAAATCAACATTATGGAGAACTGTTAGAAGCATTGGCTTTACGTTTAGGAAGTACTCTAGTGGAAGAAACGTCATCTGCGAGAAGCCGCACTTAGTATCTATGAGAAGTAAATATTTACGTGAAGTACGGGAAATGCGTAATCAAGATTATGATATTGTGTATGTGGATGAAACTTCGATCAATGCTCACCACACAAGTGAAAAGGAATGGCAGTTATCAGATGGAACGATTAAAAGATGTGTACCCAGTGGAAAAGGACAACGTCTGATAATGGCACATGCAGGCAGCAGACATAATGGGCTAGTGAAAAATGCTTATTTTCACTTCCAATTATACGGACAACCGGGACTATCATACCGAGATGAACGGTAACATATTTAGAGAGTGGATTGAAAATACTCTTCTTCCGCCCCTAGACAGACCATCCTGTCTGATAATGGACAACGCATCATACCACAACGCTGTGGCAGAAGAAGACAAAATCCCGACATCTTCGAGTACAAAAGATGCTATAAAGATTTGGCTCAGAAAAGAAGACATTCCATTTAACGAGGGATTTCTGAAACCTGAATTACTGTCCCTTGTTAAGAAATCACAAAAGACCAAGATATTCCACATAGACAAGTTGATTCAACAGCATGGTCATATGTGTTTGAGACTGCCACCTTATCATTCACATTTAAACCCAACTGAACTCGTTTGGGCAAAAGTTAAAGGACAGGTGGCAGCTGAAAATAAAACTTTCAAACTATGCAATATGAAAGAACTAACATATGCCGCCCTCACGCAGATAGACAAAGATTATTGGTGTAAATGTGAAGACCATGTCTTAAAAGAGGAAAATGACTATTGGAAAAAAGATGGACTGTCGTAGGTTCAGCCGAGAATAGTAATCAATATGTTAGACTCGTCTGACTCAGAATAAATGTGTAAATACCTTATATGTTTTATATGTTTTCTCCTCCATCTATGTGTATATGTAAACCAATTCATTTCCTTTTTATCTCCGCGATTTCCCTACTATTTTTAATATACACAGTACTTTCACCTCTTCATGCATCCATTCACGTTTTAGTATAAAAAATAACATTTACAACGAATAGGCGTTATTATTCTCTCAAATATTTCGAAGAAATAAAAAAGGACCTCACGTAGTAATCAGTTAACAAACCCCTCTAACATTCGAATTGTACATACGCCTATGCCGAAAATATGCAACATCCTTCATTTACGGTAAATTATTTTCTTCCAGGAACAAATAATTACTTCGTTAAAAAAGATCAAAGGAATTAGCCGTTGCAAGAAAAGAACACTACCTGCAACATTGAATTTTATAAAAAAAACTTTGGGACATTTAAAATATAAGACCACATGCAAAAAAATCATGTTTATCCGTGCAAGGAATATGGAGATATTTGAAGTCAATCGTCGACCGATCTTTTTGAAACGCACTATAGTAACGCATTTTATTGCGTAATATGTCAGTCCCTGGATGAGAACGAAATAATGTGAGAATTCTTTTTCGACAGACATAGAGAGCAGACATTTGTCTACATGTTCATCTGACACGAGTTTTTCTTCGGCTAGTTCTCGGCGTGAGGTGTGAACGGCGCCCTCATGCATAGCTCAGAAATGAGACATGTCGTAGTAGGTGTGAAGACGCATATTGGCAGTTTATGGCCAGCGCCTAAGTTAATGTGAAGTGTTAAAGACGGGAAGGGGAGACTATTTCGGATTTTCGAAATAACGTGGGATCCTTTGTCGGGTTTTCAGATATCTTACCCGTAGTTTAAACGTGACTTCATTCAGTTCTCCTAAATTTGCAGTAGACAGATCGTTTCGTGCTAAAGAGAATAAGCTGTATAGCGAAGTCTGAGTTTGTTTCGACAATTTGCCGAGCTTCTAGACTACCAATAAATATAAGCGTTAATTCTAAGTTTGTGCGATCGCCTGTAGTTCTGTCTGGACGTAAATATATTATATATCTAGTAGTGTTGAGTGATTCAGTGATAACCGCTTATTTCATTTTACTAGTTAGATTTGTGTGCAGAAGAATTAAATATTAAGTCTGTTATATTCTCTAGCTGGCGTGTTTCAGTTGATAGCAAAATAAATTATAATTTCTAGCTTAAACTCATGCAGCTGTAAATAAATTTTATTAAATTGCTAGTAATCAGTCGAGAATATTGTAAACTAACTTATAACTGCACTGATTCATCATTGAGTATTGACGAAATACGTATGTATTTCTAATTCATGATGACTGATTTTATGAATATAACTTATTTCACGGGGGTTTTAAACGATAAGTCAAGCTCTCCGCTTGTAGTTTATAATGTAAGTTATAACCGTAGTGAATAGTATGTATAAGTATTTTGTATGTTGTTTTTCTTTATTCAGTGAAAACTGGGGTAGTCCAACTCTACCAGCGTTGTAGTACTGAGAAATATCTGTGAAGAACATAAACATTTCTTTCTTAAAGACTTGGGTGTATAAAGTAAAACCTATCTGGCATTGCGTTGGCATCCAGAACGACAGAGTACCCATTACATGAACTTTAAGATTAAACGAAGTAACGGGCCTATCGAGCCAGACTTAATTCTTCCTGAGAAAAACCTCAAGTACATTCCAGCCCGTGTGGCAAGTAGAATATTACAATCAATAACCTTTCCGACATTTTGGACTAATTGTGGTGTGACCAAGAATTTTACCTTTGATCGAAGTTACAAACCTGCCATTTTTCCTAAGTAGTGGAAACCTCGTGATTCTGACACTGTGAGCCCGCTTAAAACTAATTCTTACCTCGTGATTCAAGTGACACTAACCTTAGTCTGAAAAATATTCGCATGAAGAGGACGCCCCCCGGAACATTGGATGAACCCAAAATCTGCAGAGCTGGGATCCGCTTCATTAAAAGAAAGACAGATTAAAGTGTGTGGGTGTCCTAAAGTTTGCGCCAGGCGGCGAACAACAGCACGATTGTAGGTAAGAATGTGTGTCAGGGGCCCTGATGAATGAACAGAGAAAAAGCAGGAATGTGTGACTCTTTTATGGTATACCAAATTTCACCCACTTTGTATTTTCTTATATGCAATTTGTGTTGCAAATGCTGATTTCCTCTTAGGATGGATTAGGGCAGGGGTCGGCAACCTACGGCACGCGTGCCAAGCGTGGCACGTGGAACGATTTTCAATGGCACGCTGAGTGAATTAAAATACTGTACAGTATATGATCTCATTTTTAAACAAATTGAATTTTTAATTAAATAGAAGCATATAATTCCTTTAAAGCTATACCTGTTGTTACAACCCTTCAAAACGAAAGTATTTAGACATTGGAGGTAAGAATGTGCGATCTGATGCAAACTAAAGTTCTGATCATACTATACTTCACCTAAGTCTTCGTTTTTACGGACCGTTTCCGAGAACAAACATTCTTCAACGAATTTCAAGGGGAGTGGTTATACTTTGCGGCGCCCGCTAGTCTGGCGTCTACCTGCTACCGTAGTTTGCAGGATGAGATTCTTGAAAAGAATCCCAAGCAAATTTTGACGGGCAAGCGGAGACGTAATATCATAATTACGCAATAGTGTCTAGCTAGCGCCTGGACGAGCGTATTTATTTCGTTTTCGCTCGCAGTTTTTGACTCCCAGTGTGAGTTTGGAGCAACAATGACTGACCTCGACGAAGTTATATTTCCGTCCTATCCTTCCCCTCTCTCTCCCGACCACCACCACCTCTACAGTTCTCTCGGCTGTCGCATACTCATGCCCGTACAGTCCGTTGACCGCAGCACAAACGTTGGTGTTGTTATTAAGTAATACGGTGCCGTTAAAATGACTCAAAAAAGACAAAAACTTGATATACGCTCGTTTCAAGACTTTTGGACAAACTAATATGGATTCATACAACAAAAGGATCGTGCTGTTTGTGCTTTATGTTATGAAAGTGTCGTGTGCCGTACGTCAAGTGTACAAAGACACTGTCAAACCAAACATCAGTCCATGTTTAAAAACTCTGAGGAGAAAAGTGAAGCCATAAAAATGGCTGTTTCTGGTTACAAAAAACAAAGTAGTATTTTTAGTCAAGTAATTGGAACCAAAAATAAAGCTACCGAATGTAGTTACAAAATTGCACAGTGTGTGGCTTCGAAGGGCAAACCTTTCACAGGTGGAGAATACATCAAGGAAACATTTTTGAGCAGTGCTGAAATTTTGTTTAGTGATTTACCAAATAAAGGAACAACACTGTCTCGGATTCGAGAAATACCGGCTTCTGCGAGAGCAATCGAGAGGCGCATAACTGATATGGCGGAAAATGTAACGGTAAAACAAACAACCGGGTTACAACAAGCTGTTGTATTTAGTGTCGCTCTTGACGAAAGTGTCGATGTGAATGACGTGGCGCGCCTAGCTATAGTTGCGCGATATTGTGACAACGACCGTATTTATGAAGAACTGTGCTGCTTGATACCTTTTGAATGGTACAGCCAAGGGAGAGGACATTATAACTGCATTTGTAAGCTATTTCGAAAATCAGAACATTAACATGAATAAAATATTCTGTGTTACTACTGATGCCGCTCCTGCATTTGTCGGAAAGAACAAAGGATTTGTTAAACTTCTTGAGGATCGTATTGGACGTCAAGTATTGAGCTTCCATTGCATTATACACCAGGAGAGTTTGTGTGCGAAGATTTCGTCACTATCCTTGAACTCTGTAATGGAAACTGTTGTCAAGATAGTTAACTTCATAGTTTCTCGCTCTTCATTGACCCACAGGCACTTCAAGTCTCTTCTACAAGAAATGGAGAGCGCATATGCGGACCTCCCGCTGTACAGCAATGTTCGTTTCCTTAGTCGAGGTAATGTATTGAACAGATTTGTATCATGTCTAGAAGCAATCAAGGTGTTTCTTGATGAAAAAGAACAACATTTCCCGGAATTGAATGACGAGGACTGGCTGTGCAAGCTGATGTTTCTGGCTGACATAACTACAAATCTGAATGAATTAAACTTGCGTTTACAAGGGCAGGGTCAAACAGTACTTGATCTTTTTGAGCACTGGAAAGGATTTGCGTCAAAATTAGACACATTTTGCAGAGATATTACCACTAACACATACAAGTACTTTCCAAACGTAAAGGCTCATTCAAATCGATTTACTGTCAACAGAGATGAGCTTCAGAAGTACGTTGAAGCGCTCAAAGGAGAGTTTGCTAAACGAGGTCAAGACTTCAAAATTCATGGGCCCATGTTTTCTTACCTCATCAAGCCCGACTTAATTGATCATACTAACATCCCATTTGACCAATCTCTTTTCGAGTGGATGGATGTTGACAATTTTGAAATGCAACACATCGAATTCAAGGCATCAGAGTTATGGACGATAAAATTTGTAGAATTGCGAAAAACTCTTGAAGGAAGCTGCTTGGAAAAGTCAGCTGCCATCCTCAACTGCTGGACATCCCTGCCTGAAGCGTTCACCTGTTTGAAGAAAGTTGCATGTGCTCTACTTTCGGCTTTTGGGTCAACTTATACATGTGAACAAATTTTCTCACACATGAAAGCTGTTTTAAATCCACAGAGAAGTCGCCTAAACCTGTGCATTCAGAAGCCTGTGTGAAGCTGAAATTGACAAAATACACACCTGATATTGAACAATTAACCAAGGAGAAGCAAGGACACGGGTCCCATTAATTGATTAATGACTCAGATCAATAATAATCAATGATTACTCATATTACAATTTTAATAACGTGTTTTATGTTTGGTTTATTTAATTGTTTTGTTCTTCAAACTATTGGACTTTCTGTCTTAACAAAATATACATATGGCAATTTTATTATAAAATTTCAAACTAATGTGTTCAGAACTTAAATTTTGCAAAACATAATATTTGTATTGATATTTGCTCCTATTTATATTAAAATATTGAATAATCTACAAAGAATAGAATAGTTATTTAATGTATCGGAAACATGTTAATACAAGATCATTTTTAAATTGTTTCAATAATTAATGTATATAAAAATATGGTGGACTTAGGTTGGCACGCTGAGTGACTTTGCAACATTACTTCGGTACGACACTACTAAAAGTTTGTCGACCCCTGGATTAGGGTATACATTCTGTTCTCAACTTTAGAGGGAAATCTTAGACTATAGCATATGTATCCGTGACTCTTTGGGGCTATCACTTTTCTTCTAACAGGACTGTGGGCTATACATCGAGGGAAAAGATCATACCTAATGGTCTATCATTCTTGTAGCAATTCATTGACTTTATGACTATTTGTATATGCTTGATGTAATTTTTATGTGTTGTGATGGAATTTTCTTCTGATAATTAAAATTCACTTAAACTTAATCAGTGTGCCGGTCAGCTCGTTCCAAATTATCTATATTTTCATTTTCATAGTTTCACGTCTGTGCGTCTATTGTAGTCACTTATGTGTGTGTGTATGTGAGGGATATATATCTTAATATATATTATACTAGACGGTCTGACAAAACTTAATCTGTTGTAGATGATAGGCTGACTGAGAGAAATCATCTCGAGGGTCAGAGACCGACCCTAATATATTTCCTCCATCTCACTCGTGAAATCTATTTTTTTACTTATCATCTCACTGAGCTATCACCTGTTTCTATTGCTATTCAGAAGGGATCAAACCTAAGTCTTAATTCACCTATGGCAAATCTACGACATTCTCATTGTTTCAGTTAATTTACTTGTAGTCTGCTGTTTCGAAACAGTTCCATAGTTTTATTTCATCCAAGCGCTCATTATACGCATGTTACGGTACTCTTGATTCCTGACTTCAGGCGCTCTCGTAAGAAAACGTGTTTTGTTTATACATAAAATAGTGTTTAAAACTTGCGTTCAACCTCATTTAATCTTCATTTATGGCGGGGAGAAGCCCTGTTTGGGATTATTTTGTAAAGATCAAAGACAACAAAGTAAAATGTAACGTGTGTTCTGGTATTTTATCATACAAGGGTTCGTCAACTTCAAGTATGACTCACTAGGCACATGAAATTTAAACATTCCCTCATGGATCTATGTAGCAGTCGTATCAAAACACCGCGTCTGGCCGAGCAAGAAGTACTAGATGAAGAGATGATCATTTCGGTAGAGAATTCGTCAGTTTCGACATTGAAGCCAAGGTGTGGAGAAAAAGAAACTTCCCCACTATCCACAGCTCCAAAAGTTAAAAAAATCAAATCAATGCAAGGTAACAGGGTTTTATTCAAGCCCAATTACGAATGTCAAGCGAGAGAAATTAGAGGACCAGAGTTTAAGAATAATCGTGAAGGATCACCTTCCATTCAGTATTGTTGAAAGTGTTGGGTTTAGGAAATTTATCTCGATTCTAAACCCAAGCTATGAGCCACCAAGTCGAAAGACATTGTCTAACAGCCTCTTATCAAAGTTGTATGACATCACGCTGTTAGACGTTCAAAATGATATGAGTGGTGCGTCATGCGTGAGCCTGACCACTGATGGGTGGACATCTTTGAAAAACGAAAATTATTTTGCAGTAACGGCGCACTTTATAGACAAAAACTGTCATATGAAGTCCTACCTGCTGTCTTGTGTAAAATTTACCGGTAAACACACATCAGAAAACATTGCAGATGCTCTGAAAACTATTATGTCGCAGTGGGGGCTGCAAGAAAAAATTGTAGCATGCACAACGGACAATGCGGCTAACATGGTGAGAGCTGTAAAACTGTGCCAATGGTTGCACATACCATGCTTTGCCCACAGTCTCAACCTTGTTGTTCAAGCAAGCATGGAGACAATTTCACAGACACGAGAAAAAGTTAAAGCTGTCGACGAGTTTTTTAAAAGAAGCCCACAAGCTCTCGAAAAGCTTCATAGCATTGTTGAGGATTGTTTCGGAGTTTGCAAGCATGTGAATGGTTGCAAGCATTCGCATGGTTGCACCTCGAGACACCTCAATTGAATTAATACTGGAAATCGCGCAAATCGATGTATGACGCGTCAAGCCTAGTAACCGCAGTCCACGTATGGCCATAGAGCCTTCCGGCAGTGTTCAAAGTGTGGCAGAGCCACTTATGGAATGTGTATAATATATGTGGCATAGCCACTGATGAGGAATATGTATAAAGTGGGATATCCACTGTGAATTATAAATAGCGTAAGAATCCGTGTAGATTATGCTGGAAAAGCTAATCAAGTCAGAAGTATAGGACCAGAGCGTCTCAAGGATAATCGCGAATAGCGTAAGATACGTTTCGCGAGGATATTATATTTATGGCAGTTAACACCTGGCTAGGAAAGCCAAAGTAATTGAATAAGTGGACATAGACAGAATACACGAATATGAAATAAGGATATCATTTCCTAATGATAATAATTCCACTAAACGGATTCGAAAGAGTTGGTTGCAAACTCAAGGACGCTATAGAATTAACGGTTAACACAGACGTGCAATGTCTGTAGGATGAACATTGAGTAGATCCTTAAAACTATGTTTAATGCCAATATTAGTTGTGTGAAAACGTTCCTGTATTCATTTGGAAAGAAGGACATGTATTAAAACAATTCAGTCGTCAATGGAACTTGTTAATTGCCTGAATTATTCAAGTTTACTAATGTGCTGTGACTGTTGAGATAACCCTTGCAAGGTCAGTACAGACTATCACATTTATATTTACAAGATTACTCATAAAATAATACAACACTGCTGGAGAATTAATACGAAGTAATGAACGACACTGAATTAAATAATAATATTGAATCACACAATAACGGCTCGAAAATCTGCAATTGAACTGTAAGCCGAAATGGTAGAGATGAATATAATACCTAAAGAATTATTGGAAAGCAACTCAGTAACTCACGTCCAACGGGCTTCTAATATCTGGAGATAGAAGTTACAGTCCGTAACATCTAGTATTCAGAAGTCCGTAACAAGCATCCAGAAACAGATGGATTTTCCCAACCTGACGCTGAAAAAAGACTGCCCGACCCGTTGGAACTCAACCTACAAGATGTTTGACAGGGTAAACCATATAAAAGAGCCAATCCAGTCCACGCTAGCAATAGTGAATGCAAACTTAGGATCAAAGTTGACTTTAGAAGACTGGTACGTAATCGAACAGTCAAAGAAAGTCTTGCAGTGCTTTTATGATACCACCATGGAAATTAGTGGCGAAAAATGCGTAACACTGTCAAAAGTTGCACTGCTAAGCCAAGGATTGCTGAACCACTGCCTCAGTCTCAAAAGCCATAACTATGAGAATGCAACAGTCATTGCTCTAATAGAAATGCTAACTGAAGAACTAAAAAACAAAATTTATAAAAAATATAGTGATCTAGCCATTGTCTGGGAGGCAACATTGGTCGACCCCCGATTCAAAGAGCATGGGTTTTTCAGAAATGAGCAGCGATTGAAAGAAACTAAAGAAATTCTAATTAACGAGTGTTGTGCCTTACGGAGCCAAGAAGGAACCTCAGTAGCAAACCTTCCTCAAATAATAGAGCCAAGCGTTCCACTACTACATCTTGTTCCGTGTGGGACGAGTTCTACAAATCCGTCGGAGACCTGCTAAAACAAAGAGAGGAAAATCCTAGGGCCGACAGCATTGTAGAAATTGAGAAGTACGTTCAAATGCCACTGCTGCCAAGGTTAGACGATCCGCTTCTTTGGTGGAAGAAGACTGAAGTGATCTGTCCACATATTTTTGAAATAATGAAAAAAAGATTGTGCATCGTGGCAACTTCTGTTCCATGTGAACGCATCTTTTCTAAACAAGATCAGCTAATAATTGAACGTCGGACTCGCCTTTCTAGTGGAAAAGTTTCAAAAATGATGTTTTTAAATATCAATTTAAAGTGAAAATTAATATTGAAGTGGTTGCCTCAGATCATTGATTTCTTTTATATGGTAATGTAACGCTTATGTTTTATGTTTTACATGTTTAAGTTTAGGTAGTTTTTTTTTTTTTTTTTGTTATTTTTACTTACAACTCTACCTTTGCAGTGAGAAGATAAAAGACTTTTCCTGAACATTCAAAGATAGTATGGAATATGAAACATGTCATATTTTTCAGGGATGTGTTATGATGACTTGATTTTACAAGTGATATTATTTTTGCTGAGAAGTTATAGACACTGGAAATTGTGTCAGTGCTGCAGTTGTCAATGTTTTAGGCACTATGTTAAAGTTGAAAGTGTCCGTGTGTTCGTATAAATGTAATGGACACTTTATTAGCTCTGTTGATATCTGTGTACTCGGTGTGGATTTGAAGCTTACTCTAGTTTGATTTCATGTGTTATTATTACTGTTATTATTATTGTTGTTTTTTATTATTTTCACATATACTGCAGCTATCATCATATCTCCGTTTTATTTCATCATAATGAAGACTTGTGTAAAAATATTGAATTGTGGTCACACGAAACGCCATAGATTTTCACACACGCCAGTCCAAGCAGACAGCACGCCAGTAGCGTGCAAGAAAAACGGCGGAGATTGTCTCACACAGTTCATGTATACTGTCTATTGCTAGAGACTTCTCCCGACACGGGCAAATGGGCCGTTGTGTCGAAACAGTGTGTCGATACAGTTTAAATCACTGTGCCGAATGTCTCGATACAGCGGAGTGTGTCGATTTGCCCACCTCTAGTGGTCAGGACCTCTTCTGTTATAACTGTCACTGAATGTCGTGATATATGTTCTTACTGCACGTTAGAATTCTTCTATTTGTCCAGAGATAACGGGCAAGAGACTGACATAACCATAGTCACAGGAGGCTGAGGAAATAGTCTTCTTACTCTACAGAGGTCAGATCTCTTCTCATAATTTTCATTAGTGACTCTATTCTTATCTACTTTCCACATTACACATTCATACTCTGTCTGAACTCAGACATAATCTATTTGTAATTTATACCTACCTGTGGCACAGAAGTAGACAACCTTGAAGAAAAAAACTGGAAAAACTTCGGCGACACAATATATCTTCACTGTCGCAAAGTGTTTGGAGTAAGGAGGAAGACAAATAAGAATAGACGAGATAAAAAAAAAACAGAAGAAACATACCCGAAAACAGTTCAAGAACGCAGTGGATACAGAGAAGGAGGAATTACGACAGGTTTGGGGGCACCTGAAAGGCCAATATAATGCTCCCAGAAAGGTTGTGAAGAAGGAAAACACGGAGGGATAGGGAAAGATTCTTAAGGGAGCCCTTCAAGTTGCTAAAGAACTATTTGAACAGCCACGGTCAGGAACACTAAACATCGGGAAAGAAGATATGGAAGAACACCTTAGAATGGCCTATTCAGATGGTAGAATGAAAAAAACAAAAACACAAATAGTGACACGTCTTACTGGGAGAAAGGACAAGAAAGAACCTACGTTGCGGCCACAAGGCCTTCGCCAGGGACAGAAAAAAAAACAGAAGAGAAAGAAAGTGAGAATTAAGTGGAGAACATAAAACTATAAAAATAAGAGAAAATACTCCCTAATGTGTGTCACATGTTGGAAATAAAATGTCTCCCACTGAACCGAAAATGGATACTAAATTCAAAGCATAAATACAAAATAATGAGAACAAGGATCAGAACAGCAAACCAATGATGGTGAAGATAACAAAAAGATGGAAGAACTGAAGGCAGCACTGGAGAAAATCAAGATGGACAAAGCAGCAGGGCATGATGGTATAACACCAGAAATGGTTAAGTACATGGGAGCATCAGGCGACCTATTACTCTTAAGGGTCCTACAGGCAGCGTGGTGCAACAAGACCATACCAACGGATTGGGAGATTGCCATCATAACACCAGTTTTCAAAAAGGGTGACAATCGACAGTGTGAAAACCATAGAGGCATATCCCTTCTAAGTGTCCCTGGTAAAATGTACTCTAGAATCATAGAGCAGAGACTCCGACGCATAGCTGAGCCACAATTGGATGAGGTCCAGTGCGGATTCCGAACAAACCGAAGTACTCAAAACCTAATCTTCACACCCAGACAGCTGAGTGAAAAGGCCCTTAATTATAATATCTCTAAGAGATGTGAAAATTCACACCTTGGACGTATCAGGGAAAATCCACGAGCTTGGCTTCCGAGATAAATTATTCTACGGTTCGCTCACTCGCGATACCGAAACGACATCAAAAGGCATCCCATGCTAACGGATCTTCTTAGATTATCTCCCCCTGCCGTAGATCAAATACTTAAGTCCACTGAAAATGTCGGACATTAAAGGTGATCGGGACGTATTATTATCGCCCTTGAATTGATCAAACAAACAAACCATTTAATTCTACGCGCGTCTGTCTAATTGCCAAAAATGGCAAATCAGCTCGCGTGAGAAACTCAGGTAAACGAACGGATTCGCTCCCCTGGTAAGACTGCCGGGTGCGAAAATTGGTAAACACTCATCAGTGCATGTAAACAGGAAAGATAGTCGTGGCTTAAAAATATGAGTCAGACAGACAGCGAAGTATGTGGTCTTTGCGTAGCAAAATTAAAACACTAAATGGAGAAGCGAAGGTGTTCGGATTTCTGAGGCTATATTTACATTTCCACGTCACAGTTCGTCCGGGCTTGAAGATATGAAACCCTTTCATGTCTCATTTATGGAAATAGAGCAACTGTTATCCGTAGCTTCCGAGTGATTGCTATCTTCAATTGCATCTTCCTCCTCCATGTTCCAATTTCGACTCATAAAATCCGCTCCTACATTTTCTTTTCCTGGTATGTATTGTACTTCGAAAGAGTAAACGCTTAGCAGCAAAGCCCAACGCATAACCTTCGCGTTAAATTCCTTATTGGCTCAAAGAAACGCCAACAAGGATCATGGTCCGTTTGCACTGTGAACGAAACTCCATAAAGATATTCATGGTGCCTTCTTATTCCATTCACGAGTGCTAAACATTCCCTCTCCACGGTCGAATAATTCCTTTCTGCTGTATTCAGTTTGCGGCTGCCGTATGCAACTGGAAATAACAGATTCGGATTATTGTCATCTGCCTGAAGCAGTGTTGACCTGATTCCTTGTCCGGAGGCATCGACCCGCAAAATGAAAGGTTTCTTAAGGTCACGTAACCTTAGAATTGGATATTTGGATAGGTGTTCCTTGAGAGTGATGTAGGCGTGTTCACACTATGCATTCCAAATAATTTTGTCAGGTTTTCCCTTCTTTGTGAGGTCAGTGTTGAGGATTGTTTCATGATTACAGACATTTGGATTTGACGTCGATCCGAATGGCTGTATCATGGAACACCTCAAACGAATAGAGATATATCTCCGCGACCGATGTCGATGATTGTTGCATGTGTGCATGCATTTGAGTTTGGCCAACTCGGATTGCTGCACCATGGAACATCGCAATTTGTAACTGTCTTTTTTTCTTGTTGAGGTGATCACTGGCCCAAGATAGTATACATGTTGTTAGATGTGTAGTGCGAGCGTATGATGAATTGAGTGTGGGTGCGAATGAAGACGCGAATGTGTTTAGGCTCGTATAGATGTAGATCCTGCAACCCATACTCTCACATGCAGTAATCAAGGATGCTTTGACACTGCAGGCATGTTTCAAGACATTTATTGACGGGAACACACATAATATCAACAGGAACAGTCAGTGTAACAGGGTCATGCTGACCTGACATCGATAGGTATACATTTGGCATTCAAAAAGGTAAACATCAGAATAGACGTGCATGGTCAATAGCAAAGTTCTTCAATAATGACAGTTCGTAGCGTCGCCCTTGGCGTCTCTGACTAAACGCGTCAGATGCCTTAGTTACCTTGACACATAGGTGCAACTTGGCACTCCCGCCAATTGCACATATCAGGCTGTAGTATAATAGCCGGAAGCACAGGCCTCGTTCTGACGTCGGCCGTGTACTTCTGTTAAATAGGTTATCATCAACCCTGCAGTAATACTTATTGTAGATAGAAGTTCCGCCAATCTGCGGCTCCCACAATATATATCTTCGTCACTGGATTTCTGGACAATATAAGACTAACAGTCTTGGATGGCTACCTCGAGCACAAATATATATAAGTTCTGAAATGGCGGATCCGTGAACTGCTGTTCACCCTAGGTAATCCTTTACATGTTCTGCCACCGAAAAGCGTAATAATGCATAAAGGTCGGTATTACCTGGTAAATGAATCCTCAGAACTACACAAGGAATTCTGTCGTCATCCCGACGCACAGAGATTCACTGGGGAAAAACTGCCATAGCAGTTACTTCGAAGATTCTCCCCGAAAAACAATGGACTCTTGGTCCCTTCAGAAAAACAGGACCTCCCGGCTTCCCGGAAGTATATCTCACTCCCGCTTAAAAAAACCTTCCCATAGGCCTACGCCCGAACTGACAACCTCTGACCCTAAAGGTCAAACACAATGAATGAATAAACAAGGGAAGACAACCCCTAATCAACCTGACATCGCAGGTAAAGACACAATTATACTTATGATACAAACATAAGCAAATAACTTGACAGATGACTCCGTCGAAAATGACAGCAACATTACTACCACCCCCCCTGTAAAAAAAAAAAATGCAATTTTTTTTTTTTTTAATATGTTCATGAGCAAGATAGCACCAGTATCACTTCTGTGCTCATGCAAACAATGAACCTAATATCAGGTACAATAGAAGAGGGTACAAATCATCTCCCAACATAAGAGAAAATATTTCCTTTAAACCAAACAAACTAAGGGATACCATTCAAGAAACCTAAGTTGCTGGCAATACCAATCATATATCAAACATTACTAAATAATATAATCATAGCAATATACAAATGTCAATGCTATTTTAGCAACATATCACTGATGGATGGACAAAATGAAATTTGTTAAATTATCTAAACATCATCCAAATACATTTGTATTACAACATATTATGATATTAAGGACAGACCTAAGTCTGAAAATATATATCAGGAAAAACTAGGACACAAGATTTAACTGGAATCATGTGGGCATCTAGACAATATGTCCGCCATCACATTATCCGAACCACGGATAGCTCGCACCGTGAAATGGAAAGGCTGAAGAGCAATAGCATAACGAGTAGATCTCGAGCTCTTCAAATCCTTACTTTGCATAGCCGTAAGAGCTTTTTGGTCGGTTTCCATAAAGAAATGCGCGCCCAGAAGGAACCTTTGTAGCTTAAGAATGGACCAAACCATAGCCAACAATTCACGGTCCAAAACCGAGTAATTCCTTTCTGCCGCATTCAGCTTCCTAGAAATATACATTACAGGATGCAGAGTTCCTGAATATTCCTGCATTAGTGCCGCTCCAATGCCAGTGGAAGAGGCATCACTACGAAGGACAAAAGTCTTATCAATCGTCGGTAGTCTTAAGATAGGATGAGATGAGAACAAATTCTTAACCTGATCCAATGAAGATTGGCATTCTTGGGACCAACGCACCATATTAGGAGAACCTTTTTTCAATAACGTTGAAAGTGGTGCCATAATGGAGGACAGATTCTCAATGAATCTTCCATAGAATTGTATCAATCCCAAGAGACTACGCACTTGCTTTTTTGTCTTCGGAACCGAGATATTTAATATCTTTGAAATGTTTTGGTCCTCTGTCTTCAACAGACCATGACCAACTCGATGACCTAGGAAGGAAATTTCACTAAACCCAACAAAAGCTTTAGAGGGTTTAGCAGTCAATCTATGCTCACGTAGAGTAGATAGCAATTCCTTCAGACCCACATAGTGTTCTTCCCAAGTATCGCTGAAAAGACAGATGTCGTCTAAATATGCAATGACATCTGCACGATCTGATAGAATTCGTCGCATCATGCGTACGAAAGTCGCTGGGGCGTTCATAAGCCCGAAAGGCATAAAATTCCATTGAAACAGACCCCTAGGTGTCGAAAAAGCAGTGAGAGGTTTGGCGTGTTCCGTCAGTGGGACTTGCCAATAACCTTTCGACAAGTCTAGTTTAGTAAAGAATTTAGCTTTAGAAAGTCTAATAAGTAGATCATCTAATAACGGCATAGGTTCAGCATCGAACTTCGTAACTTGATTTAATTTGCGATAATCAACGCAAAGACGTATGTTATTGTCTTTCTTTCGAACAATAACTATCGACGAAGAATAAGCTGAAGTGGATGGTTCAATTATTTGTAGTTGAATCATTTCATCCAATTCTTTCTCGACTTGTGCTTGAAAATGAATAGGTATTGGGTATGGTCTTACTCTGATCGGATTACGATCAGTAAGTATGATGTCATGTTCTATGACATCTGTGTGTCCAGGAATGTCGGTAAGGACATCCTGATATGATTGTAACGTAGAGGATACTTGACGCTGTTCCTCAAAAGACAAGTTGGAAGAGACTGTAACGTCTCTCCACGATTCCGTTGAAGTAAGTGGAATCGCAGGAAGAGGTAAGTTCACGTCAGAAAAAATAGTTTCCTCATCCTGTATAACGGACAGGGATGAGATGTGACCATGTTGAACTGGAGAGTCGTCCGTCGCCTGGAAAATAGGCTGTAAATAGTCTGGACGTTCAATAAACTCTGTTAGCATATTTATATGGAAGGTTTTATGCCTTCCATCCACATCGACAATATAGTCGACATCAGAAATTTTCGAGACTATAGTGTATGGACCCTTCCAAGAAATGAGAAGTCTATTCTCTCTTGAGGGCAGTAAGACATATGCTTTGTCTCCAGGACAAAGTTGACGTAGGCGTCTTTTCTTATTAGCAAATCGCCTAGCTTTTTCTTTCGCAAATTCGGAAGATGAAGTTGCTAACCTGCACGATTCGATAATCTTTCTAAGAGCTATAACATATTCATATGACGATTGTGTATCATCGTCAATATTATCGGAAGTTATCAAATCGTGTAACAAGGACATTGGCCCGCGCGCGGTTGCGCGCCAAAGACAAGTTCGAAAGGAGAAAACCCTGTATGCTCGTTGGGAACCTCTCTATAGGCAAAGAGGACTGCAGGTAAAACCCTGTCCCAATCTTCAGGATGATCCTCCGTTATCTTGCCAAGTAAGTTCTTTAGTGTCCTGTTAAGACGTTCTACCAATCCATTGGACATTGGATGATAAATACTACTGAGAGACCTTTTAATGTCTAGCGTAGCCATTACCTGAGACATAACGTCCGAAATTAACTGAGTGCCGTGATCCGACAGTATTTCTCCGGGGAATCCCAGACGAGAAAATACGAGCCAAAGAGCATCAGCGATATCGACAGTTGATATGCTCTTCAGAGGAATAGCCTCTGGCCAACGCGTGCACATGTCCACGCAAGTGAGGATAAATTGGTGTCCTCTGGCTGACTTAATTTTGAACGGACCAATGATGTCTATAGCCATTTTCTGAAACGGCCGAATCGGAATATCTGCAGCCTGAATAGGAGCAGCATGTCTCGGACCCCTAGACTTGACCTCTTGACAAATTTTGCAAGATCGGCAATAAATTCGGATGTCTTTATTCACGAATGGCCAAAAGAATGACGCAAGGACTCTAGTTTTAGTTCTGGAAAAACCCATGTGTCCCGCACACTGAGAATCGTGTGCATGCCGAAGAATTAAGGCTCTCATACACTTAGGCACAAGAATTTGCGAGTGCATAGACTTGTCCGAGTGTTGTACCATTCGTACCAATATACCATTCTTCATAGTGATATACGATTTGTGATTCGTATTTTGATTGGGATCCCCTTTTCTTTGCAAGAAGGAAGTATTTCTTCAAAGAAGGATCCTCTTCTTGACGTTTAACAAACGAGTCATGGGAAATCACCAAGTGCTCGTCTTGGCTATCAACTTCATTACTATTATCAGATGAAGTTGGGGGATTAAGAGCTTGAGCTCTTGTCACCACTGCATTGACCGTTTGAATGTTTTTTTTTTCTTCCCAACTAGAAATTTGTTGCGGGGTGCATTCCTTAACCCCATGAATACGACCGATTATAAGATCCGCAATAGGATTAGGAAGAAGACATGCATGGACATCTCCTGTGAAGAAAGGAGTGTCAATCCTAATAATAGCAGTAGGATAGCTTTCCATAGTACCACCAAATGTAACACATTTGATTGTTTTTCCAGTGGCACAGCAAGGATCTATCAGAGACTCCTTAACCCCGACGGTAGTACATCCCGAATCGAAAAGTACTGAGACTAGCCTATCATTTATTAGACCTTTATGTAAGATGAGAGATCCTCTCCCATCATGCGCAACTGTAGCAGGTAGAGCAGGAAGAGGGTGACCACAACTTAGCGTAGATACAGTTGATGAGTCAAACAATGTTAAGCATTGGGGGCATTCAGTTGCTCTCCCAAAATCGAAAGCACAACCAGTGATAGCCCTAGAGTTACCACTATCATTTACTGTATTACAGGCTCCATCAAACTCTTGTTGCGCAGAGTTTGCCTGTTGGTAAGGTCTTTTTTTGTTAAACCTAGGTCTACCTCGATTATCATTTCCCCTGTAATTATTTTGACTATCATTTCCCCTGTAATTATTTCGACTATCATTTCCCCTGTAATTGTGATCATATTGCCTATTGTAATCATCATTCCGGTTTGAATCCCGGTTTCTAAATTCACCATCGTCATAATCTTGACGTCGAGAATGATTACCTCGAAAATTTGAATAGTTATTATTTGGATAGCCTTTACGAAAGTGTCTCAAATTATTACCACTAAAATTACGAGAACTACCATCTTGTCTCCACTGCATAGACGAAGAACCATCATGTGTTGGATTACTCCGCTTCTGAGTGTAATTTTGATTACTTCCCCTATTCCAATTTTGTTGAGCACCCTGAAATTTTTTTCTGAAATTAGGGCCATATGGTGTTGCCGAAGCAGCTGGCAACCCTTCTTTCACTTTAGAATTGCTAACTGTAGCATGGGGATGTGCTGTGGCATACTGACAACAGTATTCCTCCATTTCTTTTAAGTTTTTAGGCTTACGCTCATGAAGGAATGCAAGAAAAGAATCATTAACAGATGACAAAACCTTATCTCGCAATAATAAGTCCATTAGACCTTCATATGTTTTCTCAATCTGAGACAACTCAACCCATCGTGTAAATGTACGACGTATCTTTGTAACAAAATCAGAGAAATCTACTCCATTTTCTGGCAACATTGTCCTAAAACGAAGACGATAGTCTTCTTGTTTTAATTGGTATTTCTTTAGTAATGCTGCCCTGACAACATCATAATTAGTCCTCTCATGTTCGTCTATTGTCATAAGAGTAGTCACTGTGTCACCTGTAAAAAAAATGGCATCAGTTGTTCAACATATTTTTCCTTTTTTATGTTATGCGTATCGCACAAAAATTGGAATCTATCTAGATAATCTGCTACGTCATCCTTTAAAGGATTGAAATGAGGCAATTTAATCCTACTAACAAACTCCTTTGTCGTACTCGAAGTTGTTTGCTGAGCACCCGTACTCGCCAATTTCAATTTCTCTAACTCCAAAATTGCGAGTTTTTCATCAAGTTCCATCTTCTGTTTTCTTTCCTCATGTTCCATTTTTCTAATTTCAGCCTCAGCAGCAGCTTGAAGTTTTTTTCCCTCTGCAGCAGCTTGAGCTTGAATTTTTTTGTCTTCCATTTCCATCTGGAATTTTCTTTCATCAGCTTGAGCTTTTCTCTCCTCAGCCTCTCTTTGATACCTTCTTTCTTCAAGTTCTAATCTTCTATTCTCAGCTTCTAGCTTCTTTAGTTCAGCTTCTGCTTTCAATTTAATTTCCTCTTTTTGTTTCTTTTCTTCTGACTTTAATGCAATGGCGAATTGAGCAGATGAATATTCTTCCAATTCTTTACCAGACTTACCAAGGGTCAACCCTTGCTGGATGAAGAAATCCAATGTAGACATTCTGTCTAATGAGATCAGAAACCTGAAAAAAAATTAAATAAATTACCTTATCCCACTTCAATGGGAGACAAGTCTGAAATGATAGACTTGTATACTCACTTCACTTTATTTTACTGTCTTAGTCTTAGACAAAGACTTTGTATGTTCCTCTTGTTTATAATGTACCCAAAAAAATCACTTGAGTACCTGTGGGAAAAAAAAAATCCCTTATATCCCACTCACTATGGGCACAAGTCTTTTTTTATAAAGAACTTGAATATGTATTTACCTTGTCTCAATCTTTGTAGATAACAAGTCTTTTATCAAAGAACTTGTATAAATATCTTATATAATATTATTTAACAAACTCTATATGAAGAGTCTACCTTATCAATAATATCAAAACATGACCAAGTATGTGTATGTAGACTGTGCATGACAGTAATGTAGTACAACCAAAAAAAAAAATACAAAGACAAAAATACAAAACAATACAAATGGCAACACTGTTTTAACCAAAAATGTGTAGAGAAATACACAAGAAAGGAGAGACCTACAGAATACAAACAAAACAAATCGACAATCAAAACTGAAAAACAGACAAAATATTACAAAAACAACGTTAAGTACAATTACATCACAGCTAACATCAATAGCGACCAATTGTCACTAGCAAATTTCCAAATTAAGAAAATTTGCACCTACAGACCGCTTACAGTAAGCCTCGATCAAGTGGCATATTTACCGTAAGACCCACCAACCGAAAAACCCGCAGAAAAATACACCAAAAACAGTAGAAGTGACATAAACATATAGCAATCAATTTCAATGTGTTGCAGAACAAGTTCAGTCACAGCTGAAACTAAAATAAATTTCTTGCTCCTTGCGAACACAGAAACGAAATGTCAAACGCGCACTGAACGTCAAATCCACTGTAACATAAAGTATTCACGAACCAAAGTTACTATGACCTTCTCAAATTAGGGCTTGCACATTGAATGTTTACAATTTCACGTACTGTTTACAGACACTTGACCTCCAACAATGTAGCTTGAATGCTCTGACCTAGAAAAGTCTGTTGTTGAATGAAACGTGTCACAACCCGCAGTACTGTTTACAATAGGAACCCGCCTTCTATGCAGTTATGGTCCACGTAGCAAATGCCTAGTAGTTCACTTCAGTACTTGTCTTGTTATGCTTTATGTAGCATTATAATATAAATGCTCGTACTGTTTATTTGTGTCAACCGTTGATGACCTATATCTGTCCTGTTGTAGCCAAAACTTGCAAGTGTAGAATTAGCGTTGTGTGTTACGGCTGTCCCGTGTGTAGCTTAGACCCACAGATCAGAAGTGTAATGTGTACTTGTCCTTCTTGTAACTTTCTCGACAAAACTGGAGACATCATACATGTAACAGCCAACCAGGAATGTAAATTTCTGGATCCATAAATGTCAACAATAATGTCAAATGCTCGCTCTGTTCTTTTTAAACCCACAGATCTGGTCCATCCGAAATGTAAGTTTCTAGGCCACATTGGCGACAAGAAATGTATCATAAGAGCCCACGTAACTGGTCCACCAGAAATGTAACTGTCTTTTTTTTTTTGTTGAGGTGATCACTGGCCCAAGACAGTATACATGTTGTTAGATGTGTAGTGCGAGCGTATGATGAATTGAGTGTGGGTGCGAATGAAGACGCGAATGTGTTTAGGCTCGTATAGATGTAGATCCTGCAACCCATACTCTCACATGCAGTAATCAAGGATGCTTTGACACTGCAGGCATGTTTCAAGACATTTATTGACGGGAACACACATAATATCAACAGGAACAGTCAGTGTAACAAGGTCATGCTGACCTGACATCGATAGGTATACATTTGGCATTCAAAAAGGTAAACATCAGAATAGACGTGCATGGTCAATAGCAAAGTTCTTCAATAATGACAGTTCGTAGCGTCGCCCTTGGCGTCTCTGACTAAACGCGTCAGATGCCTTAGTTACCTTGACACATAGGTGCAACTTGGCACTCCCGCCAATTGCACATATCAGGCTGTAGTATAATAGCCGGAAGCACAGGCCTCGTTCTGACGTCGGCCGTGTACTTCTGTTAAATAGGTTATCATCAACCCTGCAGTAATACTTATTGTAGATAGAAGTTCCGCCAATCTGCGGCTCCCACAATATATCTTCGTCACTGGATTTCTGGACAATATAAGACTAACAGTCTTGGATGGCTACCTCGAGCACAAATATATAAGTTCTGAAATGGCGGATCCGTGAACTGCTGTTCACCCTAGGTAATCCTTTACATGTTCTGCCACCGAAAAGCGTAATAATGCATAAAGGTCGGTATTACCTGGTAAATGAATCCTCAGAACTACACAAGGAATTCTGTCGTCATCCCGACGCACAGAGATTCACTGGGGAAAACTGCCATAGCAGTTACTTCGAAGATTCTCCCCGAAAAACAATGGACTCTTGGTCCCTTCAGAAAAACAGGACCTCCCGGCTTCCCGGAAGTATATCTCACTTCCGCTTAAAAAACCTTCCCATAGGCCTACGCCCGAACTGACAACCTCTGACCCTAAAGGTCAAACACAATGAATGAATAAACAAGGGAAGACAACCCCTAATCAACCTGACATCGCAGGTAAAGACACAATTATACTTATGATACAAACATAAGCAAATAACTTGACAGATGACTCCGTCGAAAATGACAGCAACACAATTGAATATATATATTAACGACGTAGTATGCATATCACTATGCATGACGCGTATGTCTTTATAACGTCATTCGACTTGTGGGTTTTGACCCGATCGGCAGTGTGTTTCAGAAGTGTGGCCATTGCCACTTATATTGTGTGGTATAACCACTTATTAATTGTGTGGCTGGGAAGCCAATTGAGCAGTGTATTTCTTGAACCAAACGTAAGTCGTCGTATGAATAACGCAGTTTGCATAATTATGGCAGATTAGCCTGGCGTGGTATGCCAAAGGAACATTACGGTACTAGCAATAGTGTAAGACTAGTATAGATGGATATTGTACAGCTAGCGGCAAGCGTAAGCCTAGTGTAACGGATATTAGACGACTAGCAGTAGACGTAAGCCTAGCATAATAAGTGTATTGCAAAACTAGCAGGATAGTTAAGTCTAGTGCAAAAGGCTATTGTATAAACTAGCGACGGGAGTAAGTCTAGTTAGCCTCTGAATTTATGCCAAAGGACATTGGCCGTTAAAAGGAACTGACCTTGAACCAGAACTCTAGATAGAGATTGTGAACATGTGTTAATGAAATAATGAGAACTCTTACAGATCGTACAAGAATGTGATGTGACTTTTGTTCCCATGTGGTTGGTGTCTGCTCATGGTATGAAATTACTAATTAAATATTTTGAGTCGTCAAAATCACGGTCTTATCAACTGTCGTATTCGGAGTTGAGTTAAATGCTGTTAATATTCAACTGATCATGACCAGTGATGATTAATGTCTTAACACGCTGCATCTCACACTGCCAATATAATCAATAAGACAAGAGACTAATACAGGTCAGTCAAGGGTCGAATATTTAATATGAAACATGTTCAGCACATAATGTATCACAAGGGTTAAAGCAGACATTATCGATACCAACGAACAGTATTACGGAATCCTACAAAAGTGATAAGAACCCGAGGGACTTTGACTCTATAAACTGAATACGCATATAATAACTTGGTCATCCTCAAATACTAGAAGTCATCGAAGCACCCAGAACATACTGGGGTCCCGAGGCCCGTAACATACTGGTGTCAGAAAGTGTCTGGATTTCGTGAATACTGGACCCCCCCCCCCCCCCCCCCCCTTCAAGTATCGAAGAAAGTTAAACTGATGATGAACGTTTTGAAGGTAAAATCATTCATTCAAGCCTAACTGGCAACTGAAATGCGCAGGACAGAAAGTGACGTCACTATATCGATGCCGTCAACGTTAGCAGACAACTTTGCCTGAGAGAATCCGAATTTTTCTTCCACCACAAGAGACTGATTCACGCAGATAGAACGGTAATTTTCCACTCGAGAACCTGAACCAGTGGAGAATGTATCTCTTCATCAAATTCATCTGAGGCTGCGACGCAGATCGATTGAAGAAACTACGTTCGAAGACCGAAGCAATACTTTCAAACGGTTGCCCTACTGCGAAGGTCAAGGTCTTCAATCAATGGACTACAGCTGTTGAAGACACGGTTCGGAACTAGGATTAGAATTACATGCACTCATGTATTTCTCAGAGGGACAGCTAAACAGATAAGTTCTTGATTTTACTTAGGCGCTTGAACATTATCATATTGTCCTTGCATTAGCTTTGGTCTACAGTTCATCGTCACTTTACTTACTTTTTACTATCATCTGTGTTCCCCCATTCATGTTTATTCGTATATTCGTATATTCGTCGTGTTTAATATTGACTGGAATTTTCCCAGGAAAACTTCAGTGAATGTTAACTTCTATTAGATTTGCATGCTTATATTCGCTGACTGAGGATCTGACTGATTATATTTTTTTCTTTCGAGTCAGGATATAAATGTTTCCTCAGTTCGCAATATAACCATATTTTGTGTACTTAGCAGTTTCGTCAAGTGAATTACGTCCTCTTTATTTACGTAACCTAATTTCAGTACTGTTGACAATTGTTTTCGTGTGTGATCTAAAACTTCTTTGTCTACACGTTCGTTTAAGACGACTTGTCTTGTTATATTTTTGTGATGTAAATTCTTTTCTTTCTTTTACTGATTACTGAGTATAAGTCTCCTTTATTTACTTTATAAGTGTAAATTGTTGTCGTATAACTGAAAAATCATTTCATTGTAACTCATTTGATTGTTTTCACTGTCTTTGTCACATGTTCTGGAACTTGTTTGTTATTGATTAATATATTCATGTACATATTATAGTGAGTTCTATAGTCCTGGTGTATATTATAGACTATTGAAGGTACTCAGAAACCTATTATCATGTCTACACTACAGGAATTCATTGATATTGGAAAAAGTTATGGAAAATCAGGAGCGGAACTACAAAGTTTTGCAGATACGAAATATGATGAATATTTATCGCGTCTGGAAAGAATGGAACAGCGCGAAATGACTAAACGAGCTGATGAGCTTAGGAGGTTTGAATTAACCCAAGAGAGGGAATTGAAGGAAAAAGAAAATATCCATGAAATTGGAATTAGAACGATTGACTATAGCTCAACAAGATAAAGAATTAGCTCAACAAGAAAAAGACAGAGAGATAAAGAATTAGCTCAACAAGAAAAAGACAGAGAATTCGAGTGGGATAAAATGGCTTAACAAGAGAAAGACAGAGAATTTGAGAAAGGAAAAAGAATGGCAAACGAGATAAAGAAATGGAATTAAGGAGAATGGAACTTATGCAACTGGATCAAGCCCATAAAAATGCCATGGAAATGGAAGCATTAAAACTTCATGCAGAAAAAGAAAAAGCTTTAGAATTAGCTAAAGTGCAGTCTGAACAGACTAAGACTGCGGCTGGTACAAATATTTTCTATCCTAAGTTAAAAATGCCACATTTTGACCAAACTCGCGATTGTGTTGACTCTTTCATATCTAGATTCATCATCAAGGTCACAGCTCTGAACATACCCAAGGAAAGATGGAGCAGTCTTTTACTTGATTTTTTGACTGGTGACTCACTTAAATGTTTCATGAGTCTTGATGAAAAGAGCAGAAGCGATTTCGATGTCGTAAAAGAGGTATTACTAAGACGTTTCCAGTTAACTGAGTCTGGATTCAGAGATCGTTTTCATGCGGCTAAGCCAAGCAAGGATGCAGATTTTGGTGAATTCATTGCATCTATTAAACATTTCCTTAGCAGATGGATTGATCTATCTGGTATAAATAAAACATATGAAGGTGTTATAGATCTCATGCTGCGAGATAAAGTTTTATCCGCATGCAGCACTGAATTAGAAGCATTTTTACAAGAAAGACATCCTAATTCTATCGATGAGTATGAAAAACTCGGAAGACAGTATCAGACCGCACATCAGAATAAAGATCTTCATAGATCGACTATTCGAGATCCTATGCCTGTGTGCGCGGCACACCATGATCAGAGACCTCGATCGAAGAGCTTTGATGGACGTTGTCGTTCAGATTATTATCAATCCGACAGAGGTTTTTATAACTTCCGTCGTCATCGCTCTCCTTCGAATTCATATCGACGAGGTTATAGAGGATATTCACCTCATGATCGTGGGTATCACAGAGGCAGGGATTATGATGGTTCACATCAAAAAGGATACTATAAACAGAGATCATCTTATGGTAGAGATGCCAGGAAGGATGACTCTACTGATTTTTATTATAGCAATAAAAAGTCAGTCAATAATAACAAAGGTAATGCCAGATCTCCGTCGAGAGACAAAAATAAACATAGACATGCAAATAATTGCAGTGTCAAAAAGGAGAAAGGTAATGATGATAATGATCATGCGAACGCATGTATGGTAATGAATGATACATGTTATGAGTGTCAGTCGAAAAACAGATTAAAGTCTACAATTACACTTGATTGTGGTCATTGTATGCCTACAATGTCGGCATGTGTAAATGTCGGTTATCTTACATTTCATCCCGGAATATTGGATGGTAAGGTAGTGAGAGTTTTGCGTGACACTGGGTCCTCAACGATAGGCATAAAGCACTCGCTTATCGAGCCCTCTGCTTTTACAGGCAAATCAGTTAAGTGTGTCACATTTGGTGGGAATATAGAAACTTTCCCTGTGGCACGAGTATACATTGATACTCCTTTTTACACAGGCACTGTCTATGCCTGCGGCTTGAGAGCACCCATAACTGAAATTATAATAGGAAACATACCAGGAGTTAAAGATTGCACTCCTGAGGAGATTGCAATGTGGGTTGAATCTCACCCACAGGTGGCAAATGCTGTTGTAACGAGAGCACAACAGTTAGCTACGGACATGGCTACACCACCTCTTCCTATAATAGATACAATTATGTCTCAAGTTGGCACTGTTACACCTTCTGTTTTTGCAGAAAAACAGAAGAGTGACCCAACTTTACAAGGATTGTTTAGCCGAGCAGAACAAAAAACGATTAAATACACAAGAGGGGCTAAACAATGGTTCAAGATAAAGAAATCAATACTCACTAGATATTATGATGATGGCAAAACAATTATACATCAAGTGATAGTACCTAAGGAATACAGACCATTGGTCCTACAAACAGGTCATGACTCCCCTATGGCAGGGCATATGGGGATCAAAAGAACATTGTTTCGTGTTACGTCACAATTTTATTGGCCTGGGGTTAATAAAGATACAAAGTTATACTGCAAATCATGTACAACATGCCAAGGTATAGCACGTAAGGGCAGGTTCCATACGGCACCCTTACAGATTACAGACGTGCCTGAAAGACCTTTCAAAAAGATTGCAGTAGATATAGTGGGTCCGTTATCAATTGTTTCAAATAATGGATTTCGTTATATTTTAACTTGCGTAGATCTTTGCACGCGTTGGCCAGAAGCCATACCATTGAAAACCATCACAACTGCATCTGTGTCTGATGCATTATTTTCGATATTTTGTCGAATCGGTTTTCCGGAGGATATATTGTCAGATCAAGGATCACAATTTACTTCCAACATCATGAGGGATTTAGAATCCATGTTATCTGTTCACCACTCGTTTTGTAGTGCGTATAGGCCCCAATCAAACGGTGTGTGCGAGCGCTACAATAGCACTCTAAAAAACAGATGTTATCTAAGATAACTGAAGAATGCCCTCGTGAATGGGACAGGCTTCTGCCGGCGGCTTGCCTCACGAAAGCACGGGATGGTCTCCGTTCGAATTGGTTTATGGTTCGAATCCTCGCGGACCAATGATGATACTCAAGGATTTGTTGATTGGAGCATCAATTGATACAGCCACTCGAAACAGCTACGAGTTAGTTATTGATCTCCGACAACGAATCATTGATGCGTGCACGTATGCATCCCAGAGTATAAAATCAGCCACTCAACGATCAAGATTATTACATAATCAAAAGAGAATATTAAGATCCTTCAAACCAGGGGAAAAAGTTTGGTTGTTGCTACCTCATAACGATAACAAATTACTGATATCATGGCAAGGTCCATTTGATGTTATCAAACAAGTCACAGATGTTGACTACTCGGTGAACGTTAGAGGTAAAATCAAAACCTTCCATGTCAACATGCTAAAATTAGCAGTTGAAAGACCACAGGAATTAATTCCTGTTATTAACTCTATTGATGATTCTTCACATCATACTGCTTCTTTTGCAGTTGTTCATGAAGAAGATACCACTTCGTCTATCCCTTTACAATTCCAATTACCTTCTTTGCAATCATCGGAATCTTGGAAAGACGTGACTATTTCTTCTTCACTATCTTCGTCACAACAAGATCAAGTTCGGGATATTCTCATTTCTTTCAATGATGTTCTCACCGACCTTCCAGGTCAGACATCGCTTATATCCCATGATATTACTCTTACTGATTATAAACCTATCAAACTTAGACCCTATCCTATATCTTTACACCACAAAGATAGGGTAGAGAAAGAGTTAAAAGAGATGATACGTTTAGGTGTGATATCTCCTTCGGAATCACCATATGCATTCCCAATGGTGATAGTTAAAAAGAAGGATGATTCTTTACGTATTTGTATTGATTTTAGGCGATTGAACAAAATTACAATCACAGACGGTGAGCCTATGCCTCTTTTAGATGATCTTTTGTCAGAATTATCTAATGCTACTTTCTTTAGCAAACTAGATCTCTCTAAAGGCTACTGGCAAATTCCTCTTGCCGAAAATGCCAAACCTTACACAGCTTTCACAACTCCATTTGGGCTCTACCAATGGAATTATATGTGTTTTGGGTTAGTTAGTGAATGCGCCAGCGACGTTTGTGCGCATGATGCGCCGCCTTCTTGGCGATCGTAAAGATGTCATCACGTACATCGATGACATCTGCCTATTTCATGACTCGTGGGAAGACCATATTGATGGTTTAACTTCTCTTCTACATACGTTACGTATGCATGGTTTGACTGTGCGACCTTCAAAGGTCCAAATAGGTTGTCAGGAAATTTCTTTTCTTGGTCACCGCATAGGTAACCACAAACTGTATCCTGACGACAATACAGTCAAAAGAATTCTAGAGATTTCTACCCCTTCAACTAAGAAACAAGTTAGAAGCCTTTTAGGCTTGATAAACTATTACCATAAGTTCATCCCGCATTTCGCACAACTATCTACACCTTTGTCCGCACTGTTGACCAAAGGTAGTCCTAATAAGGTACGTTGGGACAAAGATTGCGAAAGCGCTTTGGTAACAATTAAGAAATTATTTAGTAATGCACCTATTTTGTTATTACCGAATATACGTATTCCATTCATACTTCAATCAGATGCCTCGAGTTACTCCATGGGTGGCTGTTTGCTGCAATGTTACAAGGAAACACTCCATCCATGTTTCTATGTGTCGAGGAAACTGACTCCGGCTGAACAAAAGTATGCGACAGGTGAACGTGAGCTCCTGTCGATGGTCTGGTGCCTGGAGAAGCTGTCAAGATATCTCATCGGCACGCACTTTTACATTATGACAGACCATAGTCCTCTTACTTACATAACAGCTAGAACAATGCGTAACGCTAGAATACATCGATGGTACTTGTTGATTCAAGAATTTTCATTTACGATTCTGCCTATTGCTGGATCAGACAATAACTTGGCAGATCTTTTATCGCGCAACTTCTCTGAGAAGAAATTGAATTAACTCTTTAGTCACCATGTTGACAAGTGCTATTATTAATGTTATAAAATTTAATGTGTCTACTTAATGATTATGATAGTTATAAGTAGGTAGTACTAATATTAATATATTCGGGAGACGAGCGTCTTCTCCATCACTATCATCCGTGCCACAAGTGTCACGTTTGGAAGTGAGGGGGATGATGTTGAGGATTGTTTCATGATTACAGACATTTGGATTTGACGTCGATCCGAATGGCTGTATCATGGAACACCTCAAACGAATAGAGATATATCTCCGCGACCGATGTCGATGATTGTTGCATGTGTGCATGCATTTGAGTTTGGCCAACTCGGATTGCTGCACCATGGAACATCGCAATTGAATATATATATTAACGACGTAGTATGCATATCACTATGCATGACGCGTATGTCTTTATAACGTCATTCGACTTGTGGGTTTTGACCCGAACGGCAGTGTGTTTCAGAAGTGTGGCCATTGCCACTTATATTGTGTGGTATAACCACTTTTTAATTGTGTGGCTGGGAAGCCAATTGAGCAGTGTATTTCTTGAACCAAACGTAAGTCGTCGTATGAATAACGCAGTTTGCATAATTATGGCAGATTAGCCTGGCGTGGTATGCCAAAGGAACATTACGGTACTAGCAATAGTGTAAGACTAGTATAGATGGATATTGTACAGCTAGCGGCAAGCGTAAGCCTAGTGTAACGGATATTAGACGACTAGCAGTAGACGTAAGCCTAGCATAATAAGTGTATTGCAGAACTAGCAGGATAGTTAAGTCTAGTGCAAAAGGCTATTGTATAAACTAGCGACGGGAGTAAGTCTAGTTAGCCTCTGAATTTATGCCAAAGGACATTGGCCGTTAAAAGGAACTGACCTTGAACCAGAACTCTAGATAGAGATTGTGAACATGTGTTTATGAAATAATGAGAACTCTTACAGATCGTACATGAATGTGATGTGACTTTTGTTCCCATGTGGTTGGTGTCTGCTCATGGTATGAAATTACTAATTAAATATTTTGAGTCGTCAAAATCACGGTCTTATCAACTGTCGTATTCGGAGTTGAGTTAAATGCTGTTAATATTCAACTGATCATGACCAGTGATGATTAATGTCTTAACACGCTGCATCTCACACTGCCAATATAATCAATAAGACAAGAGACTAATACAGGTCAGTCAAGGGTCGAATATTTAATATGAAACATGTTCAGCACATAATGTATCACAAGGGTTAAAGCAGACATTATCGATACCAACGAACAGTATTACGGAATCCTACAAAAGTGATAAGAACCCGAGGGACTTTGACTCTATAAACTGAATACGCATATAATAACTTGGTCATCCTCAAATACTAGAAGTCATCGAAGCACCCAGAACATACTGGGATCCCGAGGCCCGTAACAGTCAGTAAGGGGTGCTGTCAGGCTATTGAAGTTTTTAATGAACTTTTGGTAATATGCACACAGTGACAGAAATGAACGTGTGTCTCTCTTCGTTGCAGGCCTCTTTGCTGCACGTATTTTCTCTACGTTTTTGGCAACTGGCCACATACATCCTTGGGAAATGGTATGCCCCAGGAAGTCAAGCTTTTCAAAGCCGATTAAACATTTGCTAGGACGGGCTGTTTGAACAGCTTCCTTTCGTCTCCTGAGGATCATAGCGACCGTAGCAATATGTTCTTCGTAGTTTTCCGTTGCAATCAGTATATCGTCCATGAAATTGTGGATATGTGGATTTCGCAAGAATTCTAAAAGCTTTCGCATCATGCTGTCTTCAGTTTTTCCATCTTGATGCCATCTTCTCCATCTTTGGTTTCCTCTTCTGTGCTAGTGGTTATCACTTCAGAGGGTTTGCCGTGCTCACCACTAAGGAGCTCTGAGAAATATTCTTCCCATCTTTCCAGCACTTTCTTTGGGGCAGCAAGCAGTTTTTATTGCCTGTCCTTTATAAATTTGAAAGGGCATTGTTTTGCCTTCCATATGTTCTTTAAGGTCTTGTAGAACAATTTCTGGTTTTCTTGAGCATCTTTTTCTAACTTTTCTCCAAATTCTTCTCAGGATTTCTGTTTTGCTGCTAGCACCTTATTCTTTGTCTCTTTTCCGAGTATCAAATATTTTCTATATTTGTCTGTTTTTCCAGCTATATTATTAGCTTCTAAGTAATGTTTCCGTGCCTTTTTCTTTTCTCTTATTTTCTTTAACTTCTTCTGTCCACCAAGGTGTCCCTTTCTCTTCTTCCGAAGTCGGACTTCACCACATGCTTCTGCTGTAGATGCTTTTATGATGTCTTTAATTTAAGACAGGGGGTTTCCAGGTCATCAGGTCGTTCTTCTATGTTTCTTACTGCTGTAGCAATAAGCCCCGGATACCTGGTCTTAACTTCTGGCTCTCTTAATGCTCATCTTCCCTGTTCCATTCTTAGTTTCTTGCGTGATAGTGGGCAATGTCAAGGCCGAGGAACTCTTTCAGTTGTTCTTTTAATTGTCAGCAGGTAGTGGCCCTCTCCAGACTCTAGCATCCCTTACATACTTGAATAAGCTCTTCCTAAGAATGGCAAAGTCGATCACTGATTTCTCATTCTTTGTTGGTTCATATCTGGTGTATGTATGTATATGCTTATGGGGGGACTTTGTGTTTGTAATGACAAGGTTTAGCTCAGTGCAGAATCTAAGGAGTCGCTTTCCATTGTCATTTAGTATATCTTCTTCATACCTTTCGATAACTTCACCCCATCTAACATGGTTATGACCAACTCTGATATTGAAATCTCCAAGGATAATTTCATCCAGGCAGTTGTCCACTGTCTCTTGAAGCATCTCGAAGAATTCTTCTTTGACCTCTGCTCGCTCATTGTCATTTGGCAGATACTCAATGACAAGTTAAATTATTGTTTCTCCATTTGTTAGCTTTAGCGCCAAAATGCGCTCTGAGACAAAGAGTTCCATCCTTTTTAATTTCCTGTGTTTTTAGCCACCCGATTTAGCTCTTTCGGTAGTGAGGACTTCACTGGAGAGCAGTATGTCGCCATCAAGACCATAACTCCTTGTCCGTTTTTCTTCGTTTCCTTTATCCCAATTAATAAAATAACTCAGACCTAAAGGTGTTTTATATATGCACATGCGCCCTAATATAACCGGCTAAGCTGAACGAAAACGAGGCAAAATTTTATTTAAAAAAAAAATAAGTTTCGTTTCCGTCAGGATTTATAATTTTGCTTTAAAAATCTCCCCCCAAACAGCTCCTCTTCTTTCCCGTTAATACTCCTAATGTTCCATGAACCATAAATCGTCTCCATAATTCGTGCCAGTTCGTCGCATTTAAGATAAATCAGGTTTTCTCTCTATCGTTTATATTAATTGGTTTTTAAGGTAAACAGATGATTGTCCTGTTTTGGTTTTGCAAGGTGGAAGGGCTGCCTCTTTACGGCCTCCATGCATGCCGCCCTTCTCAATTGTTCAGCTGGGCTTGGTCCAGCTTAAGCAGAGTTAAGATTTGGATCCACATATGTGGTAAAGTGGGATGTTATAAATATTTATAGGGGACTTAGTGTACTGGCTGAGATCAGCTGTGAAGGTATCTGTATCTAATAGGTGTAGTGTTTTACAGATAACCTTACTTGCTACCACATTATGCCTCAGTCAGAATTATTCTGGAATATTGTGATGACTACGTTAAATGTCTAGGGTATGTATATGATGAAGTGTAAGTCACAACAACAACAGACAGATAAACAATTTAATTTATTCCACCACACTTGACAACACTGTGACACTCACACACATGTAACATTCTATAAGACTATCTTAAATGAGTCACTGGTAAATTTTCAAATATCAATATGTATTAAGTACTTTCATTAATATTTATGTCCTGATTCACTTACAAAATGAACCAGGAATCAGAATCAATTTTAATTACAATTTATATGTACAGGATTTATCAATATGAACTTTGTAGTGACATATTTTATTAATATTATAATATGTGTGTCAGTTGTGTAGTAGTAATATGAGGTAATACTGGTTGTGTTTTTTCAAGCTATGTTGTTATTTGTCATCATGACTTCAAGTGTTTGTTTATCTTGTAAGTAGTATGGGGAAAAGTTCACAGTTCCTATCAATTTAAACACTGTATTTTCCCTCTGGTTTATTATAAAGTCAGATGTTGAGGGGGGGGGGGCATAATGTTGAGCTCCACTGGCCACATAGGCTTATCTTTCGTGATGGCGGCAGGAAAAGACTCCTCTGCTCGATAGCCTCCCTGTGTTCTGGAGACACCTCACTGGTCACTATCTGGACCCAGGAGTATGCTGTCAGCCTCTAGGTTCAGCAAAGCTCCGACCAGGTGCTGCTCAATAACTTTTGGACCACGGTCCCTGAAACAAGAAGGTTGTACCTCCTACTTCATAACTAGTTTATAATCTATTTCTAGACTGAACACAATACATAACAAACACTGAGTTCAGAGCGGTAGGCCAACTGTCAGCTTCATCTGAAATAATTTTCACCAGTATACTCCTCCCTAATGGTTACTACGCCTCTGCAATTCCAGCATTATTTATTTCTAGTCAATAAGATAGGTGTCAGTGTACTGTTTGGCAATTCCATGCAGTTTTACTTTCCTCCGACACCTTCTGTTCAGGTTGGAGCACTATATAGGCTTTACCTCATGTTCGCTACTGAACCACACATATATATAGACATAAATTATCAATTTACATTCAATTTTCATTAAAAAGATATTGAATATATCAAGCTTACCACAATTCATGGAATAATACACAGTTACGTTGACTGGCAATGAATATAGCACAATTTCGATCTGCCGATGTCCCAGGCTTTTATTTAGAAAAATATACACTGGTGCTCAACGCACTGGTTCTGTAGTAAGTTTATTTGAACATGTGGTGGTGACCTGACGATTCTGATTGACTATATTCGCGGGTCTAACCAATCGTGCCATGTTTACCCAATCGTTTGAAAAAAAGTACTCCTACTCCCGTTTCCCCTGACAACAAAAGATAGTATTTATAGCCCGACTAATCGTGTTTAGCCTTACATTTATTGCGCTCCAATCAAATCGGATTTAACATGGAGACCCATTTCCCGTACAATGGTGGTGTGGAAATCTGCCACTGTGCGATTCTGATATTGGTGTTGTGTCGTGGTTGAGTTTGAGTGTAGAGTATTTGTCGAGTTGGACAATAGTAGTAAAATCGACAAGGGATAGTGGACTGACAGAGTTATAGATTACACTTTAGATAAGGTGTAAATAGGAGATGGACTTGAGACAACCTGGAAGAAGATTTATTCAAAGGATCTCTCTCTCCAGGCCTCAACTCACTTTTACTGTCTAAGTATCTCCGGCTCTCACTCTTTTCTCTTATCATACATAGAGATTATAGTAAAGAGCTAAAATACAAATATGGATGGAAAGGTCGTGAACAGCGCATTAATAAATGTGTAAAATTTATTAAAGAAGAAAAGCATGAAAATAATGCATATCATCACAACAACATAAAATTACCTCAATAATCAAATATTCATCAATAATCATATACACCAACAACCACACACACAGATCACCATTCATAAAACCTGTAGAACACAAAGAGATAAATAATCGAGTGACAGTCCTTCGGTTTTCGGGGACCAGCTGAAGTAACTCCAGTAAGTGGTGTTGTCGTATATATCCTCCATCGGTGATGGAATTAACCTGAATAACATCACTGTATAGGCGCTATCGTTGGTGACCCCCCTACTGGCGCGAGTTGGGCTGGGGAACGCTGTTTATCTCCTGCTGACCAACTGATTGAACTGGGCGACAGCCTGTCTGCTTTTCGGGGACCAAATGTACTAGCTCCAGGAAGTGAATTACTTGTAGATCCTTCGTGAGGGACTAGCCTACAAAACTTTCTTTGTTGGTGCTAAACGTTGGTGACTCCCCTTATAGCGTGAGTGCGGGCTGGAACTCTGTCCATAGATGGCTGCTCATACGTGCGAGGTTTTAAGTATCCAGGAAATACACCAGAAGAAGTCACTTGAGGACAAAGAGACCCAGGCGCGCTTATCCGGCGCAAGGCTCCGCTTGGCTGTAAATCCTGTTTAAACTGGTTTGGCTGTGGTTTGGCTGAGTGCCTCGTTTAGGCACAAAAAAGGCGGGTGATATGGAATTCTGCTATAGGCATGCTGAGCGGGTTTGATATTCTGGAAGCTGCAATGCTCTGGCTGGTAATCCAATAGGCGAGTAGAGAACTACTACTGCGTTTGGCGATTCCAGATTTAGCGTTGGCTCCGTTGCACTGCGTGAGCTTAACTTGGCGTTGACAAAAGGAGTTTTGATTCAGGAACGGGGTGTGACGATTCGTGACGCTAGCGGTATTCAGAACCCTCTAGATCGAAGAGAATATCTCGTTCTTCGCCTGACTGGAATCTGCTCTCGCGAGTCGGTCCCCCTGAAACTGAGACCCAAAAAGAGACACCCTTTTACTTCAAGCAAATAATAAATCACACTAACTTTATACAGAAAGTTTCGCTCCACTATGGGATTAAATTTATTGTAGTTATTGCTATGATAGTTTAGGGCTGTCTTTAACCATGTCTCCTGTTCCTTAAAAATATCAATTATCAACACGCGCCCGCATAGGCTTAATATCTTTTGCACCCCCAGGTACCTATCAGTAAATGTTCTGACATCAAAAATCTACTCCTCTTCTCCCAATCTCAACATACAGGAAACCTAACCTGTAGTTACAGTTAAATGAATATGCTTATTCATCTTACAACATTAAATGAATTTACATAAACAGATTACAGCATTTGACATTACACAAATAAATCGTATGTCCCCTTTGGGAAATATATTAGCATTTCCACAAAATGAGTACAAAGAAATTGCAATGTTCTTGCTATAATAATACAGTTGTGGCTAGATCATACGATATAATTATATCTATGCCTGGTGACTGCTTTCCGTGAAAGTTATAAACTAGTGCCTAGCCACACAAGTAAGCATAAAATGATCCTCCCTTGCCACTAGAAATATCTATCAAAAAGGAATAAGTGACTATCTCCTATAATCCAGAGTTATTACCGGCATCTCACTATTCAGTTTTAAAGTGAACAATCCACACCTGACATTATCTTACAGAAATGACAGTTAATTTTGCTGACTCTTAACCCAATGGTAAGCATTCGTGGACTGATTCTACGCCTAATATCTGTTATTGTAAGTTTAACATTTAACCCATGATAAACCGTAACAGTTTAAGCACCACTTAATAGGCCGTAGACAGCGCTACCTTATCACTGAATAAATTACTAGGAGAAGTCCTACGAAATAAATTCACTTTCCTAACAGATATATAAAAGCTAACATGAATCTAATATAATAATTATAAGATATGTCAACTCACCCCGAAAAATGACTAGAACATAGGCAAACACATTCTAGTATTGTGTTATAGTTTGCCTTATCTCATGATGGTCATCTACGGGCCAGGAATATACGAATGTCTTTGTCTATTAAAACCAGTCTACTATTATAGATCACAAGGGACGCTCCCCCCGGACACCTGGCGTGCGTATTTCTACAGAAGTTCGGCGAAAGACGTAATCTAGAGTAAGACAAAAGAAATCGTGCGAAAGTTCCCCAGGTAGAGAAATGCATAACATTATGCTCTATCTTGTCTAAGGGGCGAAAACCCAAAGACTGACCGCGAGTTTGTCTCCCCCTGTTTCCAGGATGCATAATATTATGATCCGAAGCAGCGTTCTGGAAGCCAAACACAGGGACCCTTTCACTCGTGATCAAAGGCTTTAAACGTAAGAGATATTCCTTTGGTCAGACCAGGTGCTGCTAGATAACATTACGTTACCTCTACGCTGGCCGTTGAGGAATTTAGTACTAAGGCCAAACGTAAACAAAACCTCGGGGAGGGTTTGCGAAGGTGAAAAATGAAAGAAAGAAGAATACAAAATGTCTCGGAAAACAGAACATTTAAAGGAGTAATCAAATTATGGACAAGATGGTAAAATAAATTATCTTTCACGTGACAAGTGCCCCCCCCTTTTAAAGTTCGAGGAATACGGACAAAAATGACAGTAATTTATCTTTTCCATCGTCTTTAGTTACCTGTCATTGGAACATCCTATACTCATAAAACCAAATACGTTTCCAATTTCTGTCTGTCTGTATGACTAGCTCCGAGTTCATTTCTTTTCTTCCCTCTGTCTAATAGACGTTCAGCGAATGGGATTTTGCGAGGCCACTGAACACTGACATAATCTGTTTTCGTGTGAACATGACCTTCCTTCCCCAATTCGCTGTGCCTGTTTATGGTCCGGAAAATTATCCGCACCTGTTGTGAGTTTCGGCCCCGCCTGAACTCACTGGCCACTGCATAGGTAATCCGCCTGTTATGTGCAGTGTAATCGTTGCTGGACTCGGGCTGTTTAATTTCCGTTATGGGTTTACCTGTCGCGGACTTGAATAACCCTGTATAGCTGCAGTCTATAGGGACTTTTCGCGCGCGTGTAACCCTAGTTGGTAAATAAAGCCGTTCGTTGGCCGAAGAAATGCTAGCATTTTTCTTCTGCCTCTCCACACCTACTCCTCTGTTTCGGCGGGAGCATTGATCAATCTTCAGACCTGTGCCGTCTAAAGGTGGATCTGGAGCTTTCCTTGCCTTGCCAGTCACAACTCTGGCTTGGTCAATGGAAATGATCAAGTTGCTCGGTAATGGCCTGGCGGAGGCGACTACTTTGCTGTCCATCAGTGGGGTTGAGACCACTGGAATAATGCGATTTGAATGAGAAAACTCTGCTGCCTGAAGCAAAGAGTAATCGATCGCATTCTGGGGTTCTACTAAATCATAACAGATCTCCGTAGCTTCTATCCGTGAAGACAGATAGGTAATATCTGCGAGTTGCAGAGTTTGTTGAGTCGCTTTCCCATTACTAGCATGACGTGAGCCAAGGCTCTCAACAATGGCTCCTTGTACAGTAGTAAGGCAGCTTTTCTCGCTGTCTTCTGCCCTGAGAAGTGTGAGAGACTCAAATGGAATACCAGGGATCCCTTCGCCTGGAACCCTGTGTCCACCATAAACGTCAACTTTGCCCTCCCCTGAGGAAGTTACTGGCGTCAGTTGAACTTTGTCCTGCAATGCGAGATCCATTTCCTGGTTGACAGGCTCCGCAGTCTGCATGCAAAGGACTGGACGGTTTGAGATCCCGTTAGATCGCGAAGTGCCCGAGAAAACACTCTCGGTGTGTTTTTCCAAAGTTCCTTGGAACGGTTTGGAAAGTTTAACCCTTTTAGCAGGCAACTTATTCTTGCACCTTTTAAGCTCAGGGTGATAAGAGGAGCGGCGCCTCCATTCTACGATCGTTGAGTTGGAGGGATGCGCCTCTGCATATGGTTTTTCGCTGTCCGGCCGGGAATCTAGCGAAATATAACGTGATAGGGTGTGGCTCCCTTTTCTCGACGTCACGTGTCGGTTAGGTGCTGCTCGGTCTGGAGCATGAGAGGCTCGGGGTTCGCCGCTTGCCAGACGGGAACAATCCGTATTACAATGCTTGTTAGCATCTGTCTCACCTTTGTGCAGTTTCCATGCCTGGGAACGTTGCGTAATTTTTCCCGTGGCTTTAGGTCTGCTGTCCCGACGTAAATTCTTTCCTTGTTTGGGCTTCGGATCCAAGTCCAAAGGAAAGTCAATTTTCTGGAGTTGGGGTTCGGTTTTAGCAGGCAAGTTTTCTTTCATGGGCGCAAGGTTTGCAGGGGCGTTGACCGTTAAGGGCACAGTAGAAGGGGAATTAGAGTGACTACATTTAGTATCTGTTTTCATCCTCCGAATTTGGCTATCCAGTTCATTCATTCTGATTTCGTGTAGCCTGCTCCTTTCTTGGCTTTCTCTGTCCCTTTCTTGGCGCTCTATTTCCCATTGCTTGTCCCGTTCTTGTTGCTCCATTTCCAATTTCTTGTCCCGTTCTTGTCTTTGCTTTTCCCTTTGCTTCTCATCTTCTATCACTTCTTCTACATACTGTCGGGTGAATGCTTCACTCTCCCCAGTTTGTTTACAGGACCATGCTAAGATTAAACGGCTGTCAAACCAATTGTCTACCTCGTATTGATCCTGCAGGCTTACTGCAAATTCTAGAAAGGGCTGTATTTCGCTATCCTTGTACTCCATGTACTTAGCTACCTCGAGGGCAATCCTATGCACTTTATCTAGATCGGCCATTATATCAGGGTGAGCAAACACTATAGAAGAATAGAACCTAGAGATCTTAGTTACCTAGTCCACTAGGTGCTGATTAACTTAATAATCAATAAAATCTAGGCTAGCCTGGGAACTTTAAAAAACAAGAAAGTTTGTAGCTACTCTGATTGCGACAAGCAAAACCCCAAAAAACTCAAAAAAAATGTAAGTGATGTAAAACTTACTATCACTTCACCCCAGTTCTGTCAGTACTAAGCTATTGAGAGGATTGGTTACTATCGTCCGAATCAACACCCTCCCTTGGTACAAATGCAAGCTAGTAACTGACTATCTGTAGCTTCTTATCTCAGATTAAAGAGCTACTCCTGAAAAAATATTAACCCTTAAAAAAAATGTTTTTCTGACTTTTACAACAATAGTCGTCAGATTTGTCAACCACAAACTCAGCAGTGATACCATCAACCTTTACCAGCCGTCTCATGTGTAGCATGAACAATAAATGTAACTCAAAATTTTATGATTGCTGTGGAGAAAAAACGCTGTTCCGACTTCCACCCAAAAGAAATAGTTCGATATGTCTAGGGGAAAGAAATTCCTATAATCTGCCGAACACTAAACTCTAAGAATCAGAATAGAATCTTGTGAGAGATTCCTACCAGACTGCAACCTCATCTGTTGCGATTGCTGCAGATGTAGTTCAAATTCCGTGGCGAGACCCCATTTGTTGTCGTACTAGATGGGCTCTAGAATCTCGGACGAGCCAAACCATTTGTCGTGGTTGAGTTTGAGTGTAGAGTATTTGTCGAGTTGGACAATAGTAGTAAAATCGACAAGGGATAGTGGACTGACAGAGTTATAGATTACACTTTAGATAAGGTGTAAATAGGAGATGGACTTGAGACAACCTGGAAGAAGATTTATTCAAAGGATCTCTCTCTCCAGGCCTCAACTCACTTTTACTGTCTAAGCATCTCCGGCTCTCACTCTTTTCTCTTATCATACATAGAGATTATAGTAAAGAGCTAAAAATACAAATATGGATGGAAAGGTCGTGAACAGCGCATTAATAAATGTGTAAAATTTATTAAAGAAGAAAAGCATGAAAATAATGCATATCATCACAACAACATAAAATTACCTCAATAATCAAATATTCATCAATAATCATATACACCAACAACCACACACACACAGATCACCATTCATAAAACCTGTAGAACACAAAGAGATAAATAATCGAGTGACAGTCCTTCGGTTTTCGGGGACCAGCTGAAGTAACTCCAGTAAGTGGTGTTGTCGTATATATCCTCCATCGGTGATGGAATTAACCTGAATAACATCACTGTATAGGCGCTATCGTTGGTGACCCCCCCTACTGGCGCGAGTTGGGCTGGGGAACGCTGTTTATCTCCTGCTGACCAACTGATTGAACTGGGCGACAGCCTGTCTGCTTTTCGGGGACCAAATGTACTAGCTCCAGGAAGTGAATTACTTGTAGATCCTTCGTGAGGGACTAGCCTACAAAACTTTCTTTGTTGGTGCTAAACGTTGGTGACTCCCCTTATAGCGTGAGTGCGGGCTGGAACTCTGTCCATAGATGGCTGCTCATACGTGCGAGGTTTTAAGTATCCAGGAAATACACCAGAAGAAGTCACTTGAGGACAAAGAGACCCAGGCGCGCTTATCCGGCGCAAGGCTCCGCTTGGCTGTAAATCCTGTTTAAACTGGTTTGGCTGTGGTTTGGCTGAGTGCCCCGTTTAGGCACAAAAAAGGCGGGTGATATGGAATTCTGCTATAGGCATGCTGAGCGGGTTTGATATTCTGGAAGCCGCAATGCTCTGGCTGGTAATCCAATAGGCGAGTAGAGAACTACTACTGCGTTTGGCGATTCCAGATTTAGCGTTGGCTCCGTTGCACTGCGTGATCTTAACTTGGCGTTGACAAAAGGGGTTTTGATTCAGGAACGGGGTGTGACGATTCGTGACGCTAGCGGTATTCAGAACCCTCTAGATCGAAGAGAATATTTCGTTCTTCGCCTGACTGGAATCTGCTCTCGCGAGTCAGTCCCCCTGAAACTGAGACCCAAAAAGAGACACCCTTTTACTTCAAGCAAATAATAAATCACACTAACTTTATACAGAAAGTTTCGCTCCACTATGGGATTAAATTTATTGTAGTTATTGCTATGATAGTTTAGGGCTGTCTTTAACCATGTCTCCTGTTCCTTAAAAATATCAATTATCAACACGTGCCCGCATAGGCTTAATATCTTTTGCACCCCCAGGTACCTATCAGTAAATGTTCTGACATCAAAAATCTACTCCTCTTCTCCCAATCTCAACATACAGGAAACCTAACCTGTAGTTACAGTTAAATGAATATGCTTATTCATCTTACAACATTAAATGAATTTACATAAACAGATTACAGCATTTGGCATTACACAAATAAATCGTATGTCCCCTTTGGGAAATATATTAGCATTTCCACAAAATGAGTACAAAGAAATTGCAATGTTCTTGCTATAATAATACAGTTGTGGCTAGATCATACGATATAATTATATCTATGCCTGGTGACTGCTTTCCGTGAAAGTTATAGACTAGTGCCTAGCCACACAAGTAAGCATAAAATGATCCTCCCTTGCCACTAGAAATATCTATCAAAAAGGAATAAGTGACTATCTCCTATAATCCAGAGTTATTACCGGCATCTCACTATTCAGTTTTAAAGTGAACAATCCACACCTGACATTATCTTACAGAAATGACAGTTAATTTTGCTGACTCTTAACCCAATGGTAAGCATTCATGGACTGATTCTACGCCTAATATCTGTTATATAGTAAGTTTAACATTTAACCCATGATAAACCGTAACAGTTTAAGCACCACTTAATAGGCCGTAGACAGCGCTACCTTATCACTGAATAAATTACTAGGAGAAGTCCTACGAAATAAATTCACTTTCCTAACAGATATATAAAAGCTAACATGAATCTAATATAATAATTATAAGATATGTCAACTCACCCCGAAAAATGACTAGAACATGGGCAAACACATTCTAGTATTGTGTTAAAGTTTGCCTTATCTCATGATGGTCATCTACGGGCCAGGAATATACGAATGTCTTTGTCTATTAAAACCAGTCTACTATTATAGATCACAAGGGACGCTCCCCCCGGACACCTGGCGTGCGTATTTCTACAGAAGTTCGGCGAAAGACGTAATCTAGAGTAAGACAAAAGAAATCGTGCGAAAGTTCCCCAGGTAGAGAAATGCATAACATTATGCTCTATCTTGTCTAAGGGGCGAAAACCCAAAGACTGACCGCGAGTTTGTCTCCCCCTGTTTCCAGGATGCATAATATTATGATCCGAAGCAGCGTTCTGGAAGCCAAACACAGGGACCCTTTCACTCGTGATCAAAGGCTTTAAACGTAAGAGATATTCCTTTGGTCAGACCAGGTGCTGCTAGATAACATTACGTTACCTCTACGCTGGCCGTTGAGGAATTTAGTACTAAGGCCAAACGTAAACAAAACCTCGGGGAGGGTTTGCGAAGGTAAAAAAATGAAAGAAAGAAGAATACAAAATGTCTCGGAAAACAGAACATTTAAAGGAGTAATCAAATTATGGACAAGATGGTAAAATAAATTATCTTTCACGTGACATGTTGTCTGACATCCCTCACTATTTCTTTTGGCTATAATTTGGTAATTCCTAGACTATTTGCGTAACGTTTAACATATTCTTTGTCAGCAAGTCCTAAGGAACCCAAATATACAAATTTAAAGGAGCTAAGTGGCTGCGTTCAAAATATGCATTTTCTTCTACCTCCTGTTTACTTCGAATACGATGTGGTGTCTGGGTACTGTAATGTTTTCAAACGTAAACCAGTATAATGTCATGTTTCCTAATAAGCGTTTTGTGAGTTTTTAAAAACTAACTCTCGTGTGTGTAGTGTTTTTTATCACTGTCGATTTGAAAAAAGCTAGTGCTTGTGGCCTTACACGCGTGATGGTATTAATTGTGTATCGCGAGACTGTGGTAGTATTGCCTGCGTTCCGGCTTTCAGCCTCTCCCTTTCTTTCTATCTTTAGTCCATCTGTCTTTCGTTTTTTGGTAACGTAGTGTATAAAATGACATGAATGGAATTTTAAATCTAGGTCATCTTGCGTATCTCAAGGTTTTTCTTAGAAATGGAGTACACATTTTATTGTGTTGGGGAAACGCGTGTATGCTGCAGAAGGCTTTTACTATCAACGTGAAACGTTACAATTTTCAGACGCAGGAGAAAACAAGGGGGATTTCGAGTACAGTCATTGTGACAGCACTGTTCTTTACCATTCTTCTTTCCTTTTATTGAATTTATGTGTTAGGCTTTACATTTACCTGATAATTTATATATGTGGATTAGAATTTCTCACGACAACATATAGTTATCGAAGGCTTCTGAAGAGACAAAGAAATAAGTACCGGTACTGCATGGATGAGTATCACTGTCCTATTAAAAGTGGATCAGTTAGAGTCTGTTAGAGTACCCATAACGACACCGTCATAGATATGGCAAGACCTCCGGGGCGACCGCCCTGCGCGCTAGGGGCAAAAGCGGGCAGCGGGGGAGAAAAGAGTATTTTGTTAATTAATCAAGCAACTTGACTTTTTTTTTTTTCTTTGTTTGCAGTTGTGCCACTGTTCGCCTAGCGAGGCCATATCACACAATGTAGATCTTTTGTATAAGAGAAAGCTAAAACCAAAATACGACATTCTTTTATATGATGCTTTTAGTTGTTATCGTGTTTTTGGTTTTGTAAGTAATAACTATCGAGAACTGATCAATGATAGGAAACTCTTTACAGAGCGATACAACAGGAAGCAATCTGATCATTAGAAGGAGTCCCCCCATCCAACAAGTGTTTCGGCCCAATTACTCCTTTACACTCCAAGGGGGGCGGGCCCACTCCCAAGCGTCTCAGCTTCCTGTTGTCTTGTATCGAAAATGAACCCATTTCACTTATGGTAGCAACTTTTAAATCCACAACGCCAGCCGTGGAGGCAATTGTGAAAGTAACAAAGAGAAGACAAATTATTCCGTTCGTTCCGTCGCCCTTCACAACTAAGGACACACACTGAGACATTAGCGCGCAGCCGACGAGCTGCGCGCCGCAAGCCACTGAACTTCTGTACCTGACACTCCCTATAGTATACATCGCCTGTTGCCACAGAGTCGCAGCTCTTTCACTAGTACACCAAAAAAACTCAGCGTTGTGGACAGAAAAATTTAGTAACACATTTGACGTAACTTTCCCGCACAGTTTAATTACTTTCGCGGCTACAAGACTGATAGAGGTGAAGCATGTCGAAGAGGAGCATGCTGTTAGGCAGGGGTCCTCAAAGTGGTTGATATTGACCCCCAAAGGTCAATATCTACACCCAAGGAGTCGATAAACCCCAGAGGTTCTATTAGAGGTCGATTAAACTTTTGAGGTCAAAAGATGACAATTATATAAGAAATAAAAATGCTTACTGTAACTAAATTTACATTTGGAAATGCTGTAGAAAATACCCCAAGCCTTGAGCTGCAGTTAAGCCGTTTCTACTTACACCTCCAAGTTCGTACATGGTTGAAGCTGGCTTTAGCCACGCTTTTGTAGTTTTATCAAAACAGAGGAATGGACTGAACCTGGAAGAGCCTGCAGGGTTTGGTTTGGTTTGGTTTTGTTTGAAGGACTATCTTCATTGCACACGGACTACTCCATCAGTGCTCTGATCTCCTCCCTGATATCACACAAGGAGGATCTCAGCACAGTGCACGAATTCCGTAGCACCGGTGAGAATCCAAATGTGTGTGTCTATACACACATACATACTATATATAGGTTTCTAATTTTGTAAATTTTGCCAGGTCAGCGGCCTGATATGTCTACTCTTTAGGATTTCCAACTGCCGTGGGATTTTTAACGTGCGCAACTTGCACACGGGACCTCCTATTTTTTCGCCCTTATTCGAGAAGGCTAGGCATCCGATCTCACTAGCCAGGAGACCGGGGGGGGGGGGGGGGGGGGGAGAGAAATGACATCATTAGGACTACTGGTTCTGAAAAAAATTTCCATAAATTAGTTTCCCTCAACTGGGAATTGAACCCGGTACCCCTAGAACTCAAAGCGGGAGCCGTACCTCTTAGCCACTCTGATCCTTAAGAGCCTGGTTACTTACGACTAAAACAAACCAATTTCCATCAAAATATTAGTACTCGTTAGCCAAATCCGTAAGCATTAATGAATTTAACCAGTTCAATTAAAAACAAAATAAAATAGGTAGTGCTAATTTAATTGACCTCTGTAATTGCTTCCTTATTTCATTTTATTTATTCATTTTTGTGCCTGAGGGTCGATTAATGATCAATGATTTCATGGAGGGGTTCGGGACTCAAAAAGGTTTTGGACCCCCTGCTCTAAGGCCTGCACTGGTCACAGACACGATTTTATGGCATCGCTTCAGTACAGTCTTGCTGTTATCTATGGATCAACGTGACATGGCACATAACATTCTTCAGAACCATAAATTTTATGCTACATTTGTTATTTCATGAAGCGTAAGTAAAAATCCCCTTCTGCTCGACGTAGACAAAGAAATAGTTTAAGTAACCACGCGGGGAATCGCAACATCCTTGTTTGTGGCTTGCTAGAAGATGTATTAAAGATAAGAAATTTCGCGAAATATATCTGTCAGACAAGAAAGATGAAGCTTACTGTACATGTGTTACTAATGCTGGCTGTCATGTTGGTTATGATAGCTAATACCGCACTGAGTGTGCAAGCCATTCTACCTGAAGTGAGTTATTTTTTATTTATTTACTTTTTAAATTTTAAACCCTACAAGCTAATTTTCTATGTCCTACTTCAACCAATTCAGTAATAAGAAACTAGCTGTGTAAAATCACCAGGTCTAGAAAAAAAATTACTGCATTCAACAATGCGCTAAAGTTTTATTTTCTGAATGAATCAAAGTGCTTGTTGTACTTATTAACGGCATGGGACTGCCAGTGAACTCCCTTGCTCCGTGCACGAAGAATGGGCTCGGAGGTTGTGTAGCAGTGCAATTTTTTAATAGTGAGTTTTATGAACGAGTTTTATCCCAAGTAAAATCTAACGCCGTTGGCTTCTTTCCAAATTCCAGAGGGAGCAAATATCACCGATAACAACACTGGGTTCAATATTACACTCTTACAGAACAACAATGCAGGAATTTCGTGCATATTCTTAATATTCATTTAATTCGTCCTTATAGATGTTGTGGTGCAGCATCGTCACCTTATTTATCTTCTGTTTTATGTCATCAAATATTTTTCACTCACTTCGCTATCCATTTGGGTAATCCCAGCGCTTCAACCACTGTAAGAGGGATATGCAACAACAACACAAAAAGTAATACGTCTTACTAAAGAAAGGACTAGGAAACCTACTTTGCGGACACATGGACTTCGTCAGGGATAGACAAACAAAAGACAGAAGGGAAAGAAAGTGAGAATTAAGTAAAGAACATGAAACTATAGGAATAAGAGACAAATACTCCCTGATAGTGTCACATGTCGGAGCGAAAAATGAGTGCATGATTTAGTGCCCTTGGGTGATTCATCACAAACGATGTGTAAGTAGGGTGATTTGTGTCTGTTAGTACCGTAGCCATGTAGTTTAATCTTCTATTTTTCTCCACTTCAGATGTATTAATCCTAATGTTGCCTCTAGGGCTTCTAGGGATGTTGGTGTTGAGGCTCTTGCGATTGTGCAAAGGGCCTGGTGTTGTATTTTGTCCCATTTTTTCTTGTTTCTGTGACCTGTTGAGTCATAACTATACTCGCATAGTCAATTTCGCGTCCTTGAAAAATGACCTGTAACACACACACTTTGCTTCGATGCTTGCTTTCCATCCACTATCTTTTAACAACATCATCATGTTTGTTAGTCTTCAGCATCTCTCTCACCGAGTTTGTCTGTATCTTTGGTCACCAAGAGCTGAACTCAGCGACAGTAGATCGAAGTCAAGCCAGTGCCTTTATTCAAATTTAGTTATAGGTCCAATGCAATAATAAACCAAATATATTTGGTGGTTACTATTGTTTTATTTTATATCTTTGATTTTTATGTCCATTGTCTTGTTATTTTATTTTATTACTCTCATCATGTAGCATGTCCTTTGCAGAACGTCGCTCTCATCACAGCCCGCCTGAAAGACTCTCGATCTCTAGCCAGCCCTCCTGCCTCCTCCATTGTCATGTTCAAGGTGTCTTCAATGTCCTGTGTCCACCGTCGTCTTGGTCGGCCCCTGCCTCGCCTTCCAGGTACCATACCCTCCATCACTGCTCTCTCTAAGCCACTATGACGTTTAATGTGGCCAAAATACTTCAGTTTTCGGGACATGATATTGTTTATAAGCCAGTTTTCCTCGATGTTCAGGTCGTGTAGGATGTCTATATTTTTCTTCTTCTTGGTCCAAGATATTCTGAGAATTTTTCTGTAACACTTTGCTTCGAAAGATTAGATTTTTTTTCTTTAATATTTGAGTAATGGTCCATGATTCACATCCATACGTTGCTACCGGAAAGATGCACGTTCTCAGAAGTTTTACTTTTATTAATTTGCTGATGTTATGCCATAGGTTCTTCATTTTATTTAACCTCTGCATTGCTATGGCCAGTCTCCTTTTGACCTCTTTTGAGCAGTCTCCATTGTTGTTAATTATGGAGCCAAGATATTCAAAATTTGTGACATTTTCAATTTCCTCATCATTGATGGTAATTTTTGGTTGGCATCTTGTTTTATCTGTGGGCATTATCTTTGTTTTTTTTTTTTTTTTTGTTCAGAAAAAGGTTCTGATCCTCACTGTGTCTTTTGACAGACAGGATTAACTGTTCTAGTCCCTTGGCACTGTTTGAAATAATAACTGTGTCATCTGCGTACCTGAGTTCTGGGATCGCATTTCCATCAATTGTGAACGGATCGCAATGTTCACATTTTTGGTCACTCCGAACATTTCTCATTATATTTTCTGCATAGATGTTAAACAAGTATGGAGAGAGGATGCAACCCTGTCTTACTCCCCTTTTCACCTCAAACCATCCTGATGTTTCCCCCGCTACTATGACAGCTGCTTGTTGTTCATGGTATAGTGTTTCAATTAGATGGATCAAATGCGCCGGAAACCCCATGTCTCTCATGATGTTCCACTGTGGTGAAGTGGGATGTCATAAATATTTATAGGGGACTTAGTGTACTGACTGAGATCAGCTGTGAAGGTATCTATATCTATTAAGAGTAGTGTATTATAGATAACCTTACTTGCTACCACATATCTATATATCTCAGTCAGAATTATTCTGGAATAGTGTGATGACTACGTTATGTGTCTAGGGTATGTGTATGATGAAGTGTAAGTCACAACAACAGACAGATAAACAATTTAATTTAATCCACTACTTTTGACAACACTGTGACACTCACATACATATAACACTCTATGAGAATATCTTAAGGAGTCACTGATAACTTTTCAAATAACAATATGTATTCATGGTTATCATAAAGGTATATGTGTCCTGATTCAAATACAAAGGAACCAGGAATCACAATCAATTTTAATTACAAGTATATGTACAGACTTTATCAATATGAATATTGTAGTGACATATATTATTAAAATATCCTATGTGTGTCAGTTGTGTAGTGGTAATATGAGGTAATACTGGTTTTGTTTTGTTCAAGCTCTGTTGGTATTTGTCATCATGACTTCAATAGTTTGTCTTTTGGGACTAGTATTGGAGATGTTCTCAGTTCCTGATATTAAGACAATTAAATTCCCCTCTGAATGTTATTTTTACAAAGTCATTTCAAGATGAGGGGACATAATGTTGAGCTCAGCTGGCCAAATCAGCTTATCTTGCGTGATGGCGGCAGGAAAGGACTCCTCTGCTCGAATTCTCCCCTGGGCTCTGGAGACACCTCACTGATAGCTAAAAAGACCAAGGAGTATGCTGTCCGACTCTGGATTCAGCAAAGCTCTGACCAGGTGCTGCTCAGTACCATCAAGACCACGGTCCCTGAAAGCAAGAAGGATGTACCTTCTACTTCATAACTAATTGATACTCTAGTTCTACACTGAGCACAATACAACACAAACATTGAGTTCAGAGCGTTAGGCCAACTGTCAGCTTCATCTGAAATACTTTATACTAGTATTTACCTCCTTAATGGTCACTACGCCTCTGCACTTCCAGCATTATTTCTGTCTAATCAATCATCCAGGTGTCAGTGTACTATTTGGCCATTCCATGCCGTTTTACTTCCCTCCGACACCCTCTGTTCAGGCTGGAGCATTATAGGCTTTATCTCCTGTTTGCCACTGAACTACACATATATATACAGGCATAAATTAACAATTTACATTCAATTTTCATTAAAAGATACTGAATGGTTCAAGCTTACCACAATTTCATGGAAATAAACACAGATACGTTGATTAGCAATGAATTCTGGCACAATTACTGGCACAAATTCCCATCTGCTTATGTTCCAGGCTTTTATTTAACACAAATATGAGCTGGCTTCAACGCACTGTTGCTTTATCAAGATTATTTGCACTAGTGGTCTCGAACTAACGCTCCTAAGTGAGTATATCAGCGAGTCTAGCCAATGAGGCCACGTTTCGACAAGTGTTTGAAAAAATGTTACCTTTTCACGTCTCCCCTAACAACGAAAGATAGTATTTATAGCCCGACCAATCGTGGTTAGTCTTTCATTTGTTGCGCTCCAATCAATTTGAAGTTTGCATGGTAGGCTAATTCTGTAACGTAAGATTTTTTTCAAACACGTTATAAAAAAAATTTTATGAGCAGAAATGATTCCATGCTGTCAGGCATCCCCACTATTTTATTTTGGGTATAATTTATTAATTCCTGGACTATTTGCGTAACGTTTTACATATTCTTTGTCAGCAAGCCCCAAGGAACCCAAATATCCAAATTTAAAAGAGCTACGTGGCTGCGTTCAAAATATGTATTTTCTACCTCCTGTTTCGAAGATGTGCTGTCTGGGTACTGTTATGTTTTCAACCGTAAACCCATCTATTGTTATCTTTCCTAATAAGCGTTTTTTATGATTTTAAAACCTAACTCTGGGAAGGGTAATGTATTTTATCACTGTCCGTCTGAAAAAAAGTTAGTGCATGTAGTCTTACACGCGTGATGGCAGCATTTGTGTATCGCGCGACGCGTGTTGCATGCGTTCCTGATTTTCAGCCCTCCCTCTCTCTTTATCCTTTAGTCCATCTGTTCGTTCGTTTTGGTAACGCAGTATAATTAATGTTAGGATTAATTTAGGTCATTACGCAGTCTGCCTCTCAATGTTTTTCCAAGAAATACAGCACACGTTTCATTGAAGAAAGCGGGTATAATACAGTAAGCTTTTACTATCAACGTGAAAGCGTTACAATTTGCATACGCAGTAGAAAACAAGGGGGATTTCGAGTACAGTCATTGTGACAGCACTGTTCTTTACCATTCTTCTTCCTTTATTTATTATATGTATTTATTAGGCTTTATATTTACTTGATAATTTATATATGTGGATTAGAATATTCCACGACATCCACAATTTCTGATGTTGTACGCAGTCGAAGGCCTTGGTGTAATCTACAAAACAGGCATGAAGATCTACATTGTATTCTCTGTATTTCTCGCGGATGTTTCTCACATTAAAAATGTGATCTCTCATACCTCTGCCTTGTCTAAAACCCGCATGTACTTCATGTATTTCATGTTCCAACTTTCTTTCTATCCTCCTCATGATAATCCGCAAGAGGATTTTGCTGGCATGACTTATTAAAGCAATAGTACGATAGTTGGTACACAGTTTTAAATTGCCTTTCTTTGGGAGAGGGATATACACAGATCTTTTCCATGCTTTGGGCCAGATTGCACTGTTCCAGATCTTCACACATAGTGCATGATAAACGAGGACACTGGCCTCTCCTCCTGCTTGGATTAGTTCAGTTGGTATATCATCGCATCCTGGTGATTTCCCTTTCTTCAGGCTTTTGATTGCTGCACGTACTTCATCTAATATAGGTTCTGGCTCTCTCTCTTCACTTTCAATCGTCATGTCGGGGGTCTTTGTACTATCTTCATACATTTCTCTACAGTACTCCTTCCATCTCTCCAATATATCCTTACTTTCTGTTAATATGCTACCATTTTTATCATTGATTACATGTAATGATGGTCTAAAATCATCTGTTAGCGTTCTGATTTCCTTGAACTTATCCCTATCTTTTCCCTGAAATTGCAGATCTTCTATTCTATTGCAGGTGTTAGTTGTGTACTGTTTCTTGTCTTTCCTAATCTCTCTCCTGATGTTTCTTGTGCAGTTTTTGTATTTGTCACTGTTCCGCTCTACCCCTGTTTGCTTCAATTTTCTTCTTTCTTCTATGAGCCTCAATGTTTCCTCCGTGATGTATATCTGCTTCTTATGCACTTTTCTAGGGATCATGTTTTCTGCTGATGTGATGAGAATATCTCTCGCATGTGTGGCTAGCTCATCCGGTGTCATATCCTCTTGTACAGCCATCAGTGCTTCGAATTTGTTTTGTACTTCTATGTTATATTCAGGTGGTATGGCGCTTACATCGAGACGGAGAGGTCGAGCACCTTTCGTCACTTTTTTCAATTTTAACTTAAAATCTGCAATTAGTAGCTCATGATCTGAATCACAATCTGCTCCTGGGAGTGTCTTTGTAGATGTTATACCTGACCTCCATCTTCGTTGTATCAAGATGTAATCTATTTGATTCCTACTTTTGCCATCTGGTGAGGTCCATGTATAGAACCTTCTGGGATGTTGTCTAAATAGGGTATTTGTAATAGAGAGGTTGTTTTCTAAGCAGAATTCGATTAGTTTTTCTCCTCTTTCGTTTCTATGTCCTATACCGAATGGACCGCACACCTTTTTCTCTTCCTCTGTTCTTTCGATGCCAACTTTCGCATTAAAGTCGCCCATGATTATCTTGATATCCCTTTTTTCCACTTTCCCTAAAGTCTCTTGTAAACTGTTGTAAAATTCCTCAATTTCATCATCATCTGCTACAAATGTGGGTGCATAAACTTGTGAAACTGTGATGTTCCTTTTCTTTCTCTTGAGTCTAATCATGAGAAGTCGATTACTAATTGGATTGTATCCAAGTAGTGCTATAGATGCTTTCTTTGTCAGGAGGAAACCAACCCCGCTCTGACGGCCCTTTTCCTTCCCTGAGTATATGAAGGTCTCTCCTGTTTGAGTTATAAAATGACCTTGTCTGGCCCATCTATGTTCAGAAATGCCCAGTATGTCTGTTTTGGTTCTTTCCATTTCTTTACTAATCATACAAAGTGTTCCCTGATGTAGGCTTCTTACATTCCACGTGCCTATTCTTATTTTTTTCTTTAGTCCGATGTCAGGGCTTTCCGCAGTAACACAGTCAGGTTTTTGGCCGTCATTACCATTACTTGTACTTGCTCTGGCATCGTTCTCTTCCCCAGTTCGCATGGTCGATCTGCCTGGCCTGGGGGCCATACCATCAGATCTTTGTGTTTTGAGATTCATCATTCTTGGCTGTTATGATTTCTTGGCAATATTCATTCAGTAGTTTGCGATTGCTTTCTGAACGGTTCTGGCCGCTTACCAACTTTGGTCCCTGGTGCGCCCTGAAGCCCGATACCAGGCCGAGCCAGCTCCTGCCTTCAAAGTCGTTGTCGAATAAATCGATCATCCATCTCTTCCGCCAGCAGCTGTGTGTACCAGTGAGGGGGGATTCCCTTCTTTAATTTGCTCAGTGTAGTTTAGCCGGCTAGCCAAAGCCGTTGCCCGGGGGGTGGAGCTGCCGTACACAGGCAGACTCTGGGAGCCATACGTGAGCTGGGCAGAAGCGGGGGAACCAAATAGGATCCAGGCCATCCCAAAAGGGATGTGGCTGCATCTCACCATGAGGTACTATCCTGTGACAGGGGCGCTAGGTGGTACCTCACACCCCAGACCCGTGCACCAAGAAAATTTATAAAGGATCGTTTGACAGGGGTTGCAATTATTGGTTGCTTGCAACCCTCTCAGCAGCAGACTTAACAATTCAAGCAACCCAAAGCCTTATGCAGATCAACATTTAATTCTACCGAACAGAACCGAACACCAAACAAACAATCCAACAAACAATCCAACGAACACCCAGTCAGTGTTCATAGACTGTCTGAAAAACAATAAATAAAACAATGTCTAAGTGAACATCAATAGCATGGATAATAACACTTACCATACAGAAAACATGCGCCCACCTGATATCATCAACTATCTCACACACTCATGCGTGTCGTCCAATGCGACTAGTATGGTGTTGTGCATGAGGCTGGCAATCGCACCGGGTAACATAGGTTGCTACCGAAACCACTACTGCAAGAGCATCTGAATGCTTCATGCTGAGACAAACCACACCGGTGGCCCCATGCTCCCTCAGGAGCGGAGGAGAGAAATATACAACTCTAAGTACGCCCACGTGCTCTCACAAACCATGTTCACATAACAATAATAATCAACTGGACATAAAATAATATTCTTCAATACATGTACAACAAATAATCTCAATAATGAGAATTAACTACTACCTCTCAACCGACCCACATCAATACTCGTTCCCGCACTCTGAACATGTCGTAAGTGACGACTGGTGCGCCTGGCCACAAACGTGTCATATGTGACCCCTGACGAGATTGGGAACTCATCACATGAAACACATTATTACAGGAACAACCACTGTAACAGCATAAAAATGCTTCTGTTGACTTGTGGTGGACACCAGCCGCATTGGTGTTTCCATGCTCCACCGGGAGCGAACAGAGAAACACCAGTCTCAACTTGCCTTACGCACCAGAAATCTAAATGACTATTCTCCCTTCTAAGTAACCACTAAAGATAAACAGTAGAATAATCAATAATCGTGAAATACACTTAATTACTTTTACATTAAAGGATAAAATAAAATTACTCTTACATTAAAGAATAATATTCTTGGCTTTAACCAAAAACTGGAACTAAATACACCGCGTGTCGCTCGGCATAACATATTATAGGTTTAACACGCGGAGCGTGTTTGCTCAGACTCGCTATCACCGCCTTTTATCACCACGAGGTTGCTATCTTGCGATTGTTAATCTTATCTAAATTTCGCAGTGAAATAGCCTCACACTATGTCTGCCTTTCTGAAGAATGAAATAATCGCTCTTAAACTTTCACATCTATCTATCTATCTATTTATTCCATTAAACATTAAAATAGCCACATCGATATAATTTCAGAATCCTAGAAAACTAATGCTAATTTAAATTAACTCACGTGCTCAAGGCATTTACAGCTTGGCTCTTGTGTGTCCTCTTAGTCTGTTCTCACTGGGCGGCTCTCTCAAACATAGACCGGTTTCGCCGCTTGCTACCCCTTTTTATAAGCCCTGGCCTAATCACTCAATTTACTGCGCGCTACGCGTATTAATCTGCGCCACACAGATTTACACACGCGATTATGCTCCAGAATGCATGAAAACACAGATATACACAACTAGAGCAAAAACACAACTAATATGTAGGCTTATTATGGCCTTGTAATAAATCTGCTTGAAGATAACGTGATCAAAAGGCACTAAACCACATAGACAACATGACTGCCCACATGGGGCCAGCGCCGAGAACGACAGACCTCAAGATGGCGCTGTCACAATCCCTTACACACTCCTGCCCTACCCTACTTTTATTACTCTACCTCTGCTAAATATCACTCTTTTTTATTTTGTTTCTGCGTTTAAAGATATCACTTCGTCATCAATTCTACGACCTTATTTATTTGAACTTGTAGGTCTTTATATAGGTAACAAGAAGAGACATGGTCCGCAACCAGACGATACGTCAAGGCCTAAAATCCAACCCCCTGCAGACCCAAGTAGAACAGTCCCAACTAAGATGGTTTGGCCATGTCTGCAGAATGGGAGAAGATCGGCTACCACGACAAGCATGGGAAACAAAGAGCCAAGGATCCAGACCCCCAGGACGACCCAGAGTCCGCTGGGAGGACATCATTAGACAATCTTTGAAGGACCGAGGACTAGAATGGAACGAGGCCAGGAGGAAGACTGCCGATAGGATAGTCTGGCGCTCTCTCTTCCAAACCTCTACACCTCACGGTAGAAGAGGAACGACTAAGTAAGTAAGGTCAAGGTCTTTATATAGGCTGGTAAGGATTTTCCTAGTTTTCCAAATAGCTGCATTTTCTTATGTCTCTGAATTCCTCTCCTAGATCATTAACCATTATGGTAAATAACGATCAAAACAGAATAGATCATTTCGGAATTCCATCCTGTTGTTCGTTTTAACTCAGTTTTTTTTTGTGTTTTTTTTTTCATATTTAGTTGCATTGTAAAGTACGAGGTCAAAAAGTAATGCCTCCTATTTTTTATGTATGTAAATACTGCATCGGTGTGCAATTTGTAAATTTAGCAGGATTCCTCACTCTTCTGCACTGTATAGCATTACCAACCTGTTTCAGTAACAGGTGGCACCACTGTAACAGTTTAAAAATGGCTGCCAAAGACGTTCGGTTAAAACAACGTTATGTCATAGAATTCCTCAATGCTGATGGAAAACCATAGCCATCAACCTCCTGCACCGTTACGAAACTGAAGGAGAAGAGTTTGTATCGAATATTGTGACAGGTGATGAGACTTGGGTTAATTTTTTTGAACCAGAATCCAAGAGGCAGTCAATGGAATGGCATCACACAACATCGCCGACAAGAAAGAAGTTCAAAAGTTCACCATCTGTAGGGAAAGTTATGGCCTCCGTGTTTTGGGATGAGAAGGGTGTGATTCTTCTCGACTTCTTAGAACAGGGAAACACGGTGAATGCAGACCGTTACATTGAAACGTTGAAGAAGCTTAGAGGTCGTGTTCGGTGACTTTACCCATTAAAAGATCAGAGAACTGCACTACTGTTGCACGATAATGCCACGCACACACCGCTAAACGCACCATTGATGCGATTGCAGAATTTGGCTGGACATTATTACCACATCCCCCTTACAGTCCCGATCTTGCACCTTCTGACTTCCATCTGTTTGGACCACTGAAAGAAGATCTTCGCGGACATCACTTTGAGGACACCGAGACCCTTAAACGCGCCGTACGCCAGTGGTTTAGGAAAAAGGACACACATTTTTACCGTGCGGGGATGCATGCCCTTGAGAGAAGATGGACAAAAACTGTAACAAATAACGGAGTCTACGTTGAGAAATAAATTTTTGAAGTTCAGACTTGGGGCTACATTTCAATGTGAATTTTATCTGTTTTCTTGCCTATTGAATGAAATTAAAAATTACGAGGCATTACTTTTTGACCGTCCCTCTGTCCCGTGAAAAGTTTTCTATATATTTATAATGTTCCTGTTATACCTAGTTTTATTAATCTTATGGTGTGTGACTTCTTTTCAGCATTCGTTTTTGCTGCATTTAAGTAAATTGCTACTGTTTTTTGCTTTCCTTTTAAATCTTGATTGCTGGTCAATAGTGCTTCAGTTTTTTCCTGAACCCGGTTGTACTGTGTAAGTTGTTCTTTTCCACATCAAATTTTAATCCATTGTTCATGGCGGTTTCCATTTTTTCCCCAGTTGGGATTTTACTGGTCTTTTGCATCGCGTGCCTCCTTATCTTGTTTTAGAATTGGTGTAACTACTGCTAGTTTCCATGGCTTAGGTATTTTAACAGAACAAGTTGGAGATCCATTGCAGCCGACCTACGTTGCGGAGGTGGCAGCCGATGATGATGATGACACAGTTGTATAGAGAATAAATTACTTCTATGGTATATTTAGGTACCTTTAAAACACAATTCATAGCTAAGAATGACTTGACCTGATGCTAAGTTTGACTTCTCACCTATCACTTTACTTCCTCTTCTGTAATTTCAGAGTTTAGATATGACATCTCCCTACCTCTTTTGTCTCATCCATTTTTTAAATTCTGCTGCGAGTATCTCTCTTTTATCTATTTCTTTCTGCCCTATGGTTTTTTATAATATACAGTTACGTTATAGAAGTATGTCGTTAGGATATTAGCCTTTTGTTTATCTGATTCTGCACGTTCTTGCATTCTTATAGTGGGCAACTGGACTTTTTTTGATTTTCTTTTAAGTGATTTGAATTTCTTCCAAACATTTGTAATTGAATGTGTGCTTGGATTAAGTGTTTGGAAGGTTTTCCAGCAAGCTTCCTTTTCTTGATTGTTCAAAGTTATCTTCGGTCCTATTTCTTATATATTTTTGTAGTGCCCGGTTTTCATAATTTAGTTTTTTCGGCCCGGTGGGAGGGAAGGAAGGGGGGGGGGGGGGGGGAGAGAGAGAGAGAGAGAGGAAGAGACATTTGTTTGTCTATCAACGGGTTGGACTTTTCAAATGTTCTGTTTTTAATCTGGGTTTTTTTCCTTCTAATATTTTGGTTAGGTTTTATGTGTAGTGACATATTTGTGTTTGGTATATATCTGGCTGCAGTTTTTAGTAGTTCATCGGTAAGATTGTTCATATTGATATCTACATCTCCTCTCACAATTCTATCTGTTTTAAAATTTGTTCCATTTAGATTTGGAAAGCTATCCAATCAGCTTTTTCGCAGTGAAATATTGGTTTCTCTATTCATTTGTTTATGTTATACTAATGTTTGATGGTTATTTCTATGGGTTTGAGATCCGAGTTAGTTTCGTGTAATGTCTCCAGTTTTGTTTTGGCTGAGACTGCTAAGTACCATTAGTAACAAGAATACCTTCGTAAGTAGGAATAGAAGGGAACAAGATGGCTGACAACGGACACATTTTTTTTTAAATGGTGGTTGGGGGGGGGGGGGGGGGGGGGAGGGGGTTAGAGCAGGCATTCCAAACTGCATAAACGTTGGGTACAACTGAAATGAAAAGCCTAATACAAATGTATAATACAGGAATGTACAGAGGACTGGGAAATGTAGCTTGAAAGGTAGACACGCCTATAAGCTGTTAAAAGCTCAAGCTCAAACATGGAGATGTCAGATATGCAGAGTCAAAATTACCGTGCAATTAAAAAAAAAAAAAACTGCTTAGACTGTAACTAACAACTGTAAATTTTATGTTAGAGGAATTCTACTGTGTAACAATTTGGGAGAAATGCCACAAAACATTATTTGCTAACATGTACAAAATATTAAACATCAAAGAAAACCACTGATGGAATATTTAAATTTAAAAAAATCAAATAAAATAAAAACCACCATTACTAGAAGCTGTGACAAGAATTAACATATCTCAGGGTGTTGTACAACGCATTAAAATCTTGTATTACCAAAAACAAGAGTCAGCATATAACAACTGCACATCTAATGCGAACATGTATGGATGAACAAAACATTTATAACATAATATTCACCATCAATGCCCAATTTCAGGTCAAAAAGTAGGTTAAACTAACTTATCCCATACAATCTTGATATTTTTATTCCTTCACTGTTTCTATTAAAAATATGTAAAGTTCTGTCATGTATTTCTATCTGTTTATTAATTTTAGGAGCAATTATTTAAACTTCTTACGTGAAATTCACCCAGAAGTAACATTTAAAGATATATTTGTGTGTGCGTGTTTTGTTTTAATAATGAAGGTTTCATTTCACATTCATAAAGTGTCTTTTCCTAAATAGGTTTGTTGAATACTCCTTTGCCATAATTGGGTATAAAATGGACAAATGGAAAATTCCTGGGGGACCTGGATTTTCACCAAAACCACAAGGCGATTATTATTATTATATTGTATTCCACTCTTATATGTGAAGTATTTCTACCACTTGCCGAGAAAAGCTTCATCATAATGTTAGTTTTAATATATAGACACAAAAATCTTGTTCAACCATTAATGTGTTATGATTAAGATATATTGAATATATCAGTCAATTAATCAGTCAATACTGTGACGAAATGGACGACCTCTTCGCGATCTTTGGTTCTCTCCGGCAGTATCGGTACATTTGTGGTACTGATTTTTATTATGTGCTGTCAATTATCGCACTTTACTTTCTTTCTTTCCTCGTTATTTTTCTGCTAAGTAGCAGATATTTTGTAGTTTCCTTCGTACACCCCTGTGCGTGTCCTGTCCCTTTGCTAAAACATTTGCAAGGAGCGGCTGATATGATACATCACAGCCTCGAGGGCGCGGCACAGCTTTGATAAAAGCTTAAACACAGAATAGCCCGTGCACGAGGCGGAACTTATAACATAATCGCTTCCGGGCCGACTGGTTATGACAACATTTACTTTCTAATAAAGTAATAAGTATTACAGCTTACACATGTTGTCATGTGAGTTCCCCGATCTGTCTGTAAGTTTGTACACAAGGGCATCGCACATCATATTACCATATATGGGAGACGTGACCTTTGCAACATTTTCATATGTCGGAAATATTTTAAAAGTACCACACCCGACATGTTTGTAAATGATTGGAGCGTTTATATAACTCCATAACAAACAACGCTTGGGGAGATAGGAATATTGTGTGACGAAATGGCTGTCCCTGTCCTTTTGTGTGATCTCTGATACCTTCAGCCCTCCGGCAGTAAACTTCTTTTCTTCATATTTCTTCATTATTCACTTTTTATTTGGCATTTCATTTTGCCCTTTCATTCATTTTACTCTTTATGCGAGCTAGCATAATGAAGTCCCTAACACGCCACTCCCCTATGGTAGTATTTGATACGGGAGTAATTCGTAGCTTATTGTTTCACACTTCACTCCCAGGCTGTTGTTTTGCTCCGCACCCAAACAGTGCAAGATAGATTTGATTGGTTCGCCAGAATCTACAATGAATTTGATTGGAACATTCAGCAGGAAACCAAGCTGGATTTGAACTTGGAAAATGATAGATATAATCTAACAAACTCGGAGTCACAGCACACAGACAGACTGCATCGCAACGTCAACTAAGCACCTCCTAAAAGCTAGAGGAAAGAGGATAGGACTTATAATTCCACAACTATAAGCACCAGATCGAGTATTGTTCAACTTTGGAATTCAAAAGTAAACCCGCAATTTTAGTTCACGGAAGGCTGTCGGATACTGTAGGCTATATTTCCATTATACGTCACAAATACAAAGACTGGAAACCTAGGAATTGGATCACCTGTCATAAGAGAAACTTTCCCAGACCAAGTGTTTCGCAGATTCACGGTCAAAAAAGGGATTCCAAATTTCCAGACCAAGTGGTTCGAGAGTATATAACCTAAATTGCTCGTGTCCATTGTGCCGTGCCCGAGGAGATTGTGAATTCCCAAAACTTTGGGGTAAGAGTAACAATTATTTTACAAATGTAAATTTGACATGTTTTCTTGCCAAGTGGTTATAAATGAGGCTGGCAACCTCTACATATGAAACTAGTATATTCATAAACCACTACAGCAAGCGCTGGTGATTTCTTCTAGCTAGTCGTGCGGAAAACCGACAGCAGAGGTGACCCTAGACTACTGCAAAGCGGGGGAGGCACTCCGTGACATTCTGTCACAGTTAATATTGGAGGAGCGTCCAATTGTCAAAGTGGTTAGAGTGCTGGTCTCTCGCGACAAAAGTACCGGGTTCGAAACACGGTAGCGTCACGCTCCAGTCTACCCAGCTTCAAACTGGTGTCTGACTCTGCTCTTGAGTTAGGAAAGGCAAGTGCAGCGAGGAAGGCAACTGGTCACACCACTTCTCGAAGCTTTAACTAGTATACTCAGGGCCGGCTCTACCGACGGCGCAACACGTGCATTTGCACGGGGCGGCAAGCTTTGGGGGGCGGCAAAAAATCTTTTAACTTATTTTTACAATCCCGCCAAAATATTCCGCCTGGGAGCCGCGCTGGTGTAATGGTTACCACACTGCGCTAGCGATCAGGTGTTCAAGCCCAGGCGCAGGCATTTGTAAGAGTGTCATCGACCGGGATTTTGACTGAATAACCTGAACGGCCCCTGAAATAAACTCTCTGTGGATGGTGTCGCGGAGTGTTCGAAGGTTTTCGTCTAGATTATTTTAAAATTCCTTACTTTTCTATTCCTTCACATTCTGTATGTTTTCTCTACGAAATATTTGCACCTGCGATCTGTTCTTTAGCTGTTTTTCAAGTCTTCACTAATAGTTCTGCCAATGCTATCTTCTCCTCCTACAAAGGCAGTAAAAGGTATTTCTTTAGAGACATTCAGTACAATTTATTCGCTTGGTCGAAACCACAGTTGTTCCAAGAGGATTAAATTTCCGTGTTCAGTGGTCAACTGAAGACCGCCACGATAAATTTTCCGGCATGGCTGAACGAGAGACGGGAATTAATTAAATTGGCGTGGGAATCAGGAATTTATTTTTTTATCGACTGTTCTATGTTGGCGGCTCGAATGTTTCAGTTGTTTTGGAGTGTGCTTTCAAGGAAGTTACAGTGATAAATAAGTTTTTTAAACGTTTTATGGAAATTAGTACAGTGCTTCAGCCTCCATTCATTACTAAATAATACATTTTATTGTAGGGTTTATTAAAACAGTTTTAATATTCAAATAGATATAATGTCCGATAAAAGAAAAAAAACTATCAGGTGCTGAATATCGGAAACGGAAACTGGAAAAAGAACGCGATATTCAAAAACATAGCGGGGCTTTACATAAATATATAACAACTGAAACAGCTGATGTAGGACAGAAGAAAATAAGCAAATGTACCGAAACAAATGATTCTGAACTCATGGCAAGTACCTCTAACTCGGACGCCAAGTAACGTAGATATTACTAACAGTGTCGAAAATGAGACTGATTTGACTGTTTCCAATTCCAGAGATTTAAGTGATGAACATAAGAGGTACACTGATCCGGCAAGATGGAGTCCTTCTTTAAGCGATACCGAAAGACTGGAAATCGTAAAAAAAGGCCTGCCAGAGAGACCAAAAATGAGTTCGTTTTTCCGCGCAGCTCTAATGGTCGGAAATTTTCACTAAATTTTTACACTAGGGAGCTAAGCAATGGAGAACATATTAATCGATCATGGTTAGTGTATTCAAAAGAAAAAGATTCTGTATTTTTTTTCTGCTGTAAGTTGTGTTCTTGTAATAAAATGTCACTCACTACTGATGGCTATAATGATTGGGGTCATTTGTATGTGTATCTTAATGAACACGAAAAATCTAAAAACCACTTGGAGTCCCATACAAAGTGGATGGAATTATCGTCCAGGCTTAAATCAGTACAGACAATGTACTCCCGATGTAAGTCACATTGAACAATTATCACTAATTGTAAGATTTGTTAATACGAATCCAGATGATGTCAACATTCATGAACATTTTCTTGGTTTCATTGCTGTAGAAGCCACTACAGGCTCAGCGTTAACCGAATGCATTCTAAGAAAATTGTCAGACATGGATATTCCAATCGCAAACATGCGTGCCAGGGTTATGACAATGGATCAAATAGGAAAGGAAAACATTCAGGAGTTCAACAACGTATTAGGGACTTGAACCCGAGAGCTTTTTATATCCCTTGCTGTTCTCATTCTCTCAACTTGGTGGTCAATGATGCCGCGATGTCATCTAGAGAAGGGGTTTTATTTTTTGAAACGGTTCAGAAATTGTATGTGTTTTTCTCAGTGTCAACACTGCGTTGGGGAATCCTTAAGAAACATATTACAACTCTAACGCCCAAGCCACTAAGTACAACTCGCTGGGAATCTAGAATCGAGGCCATTCGTCCTTTAAGATATTATATTGAGGAATTTTATGATGCATTGATAGAAATTGCTGATGACGAGTCAGTAGACAAAATGGCGAGACATGAAGCTGAAACCCTTGCCCTAAAACTCAGAGATTTTAAATTTTTATGTTGTCTGGTTATATGGCACTATGTTTTAAACGAAATTAATGTTGCTAGTAAACTGTTGCAAAGCATAAAAATGGAATTGACTAGTGCCATAACAACTTTGAGAAATGTTATCCAGAGCCTTAAGAATCTCAGAAATGATGAATCATTTCAAAATTTTCTTGTTGATGCTACAACATTAGCTGAGAAAGTTGAAGCTGACCCTGATTTGATACCAACGTTTGAATGTACTAGAGTGCGTCGGCAGAAAAAGGAACACAACTATGAAGCAAGAGATGAACTTATTTTAGATCCCAAAACTAAATTCAAAATTGAATTTTTCTTTTTTATTATTGATGATGCAACTAATTCTATTGAAGAAAGGTTCGAGCAATTGGAACATCACAGTTCACATTTTTCCTTTTTATATAACATCCCTAAATTGAAATCTGAGATGACAAATGAGCTCTTAAACAAATGTAGAAACCTAGAAAGCATTTTAACACATCAAGAAAATAGAGACATTGATGCCATTGAGCTATGTGATGAACTGAAAGTAGTATCCAAATTAGTACCAGAAAATACTCCACCAATTGAAGTTCTTCGTTACATTATTGAAAATAACATTGCTCCTAATGTCGCTATAGCTTTAAGAATATTACTAACTTTGCCGGTAACGGTAGCAAGTGGTGAGCGTAGTTTTTCAAAACTGAAGCTTATTAAAACTTATTTACGCTCAACAATGGCCGAAACTAGATTGGAAGGACTTGCCATGATTTCAATTGAACATGAAATCGGTCAAAAATTAGACTAGGCAGACCTTATTTCTGCTTTTGCAAATATGAAAGCAAGAAAAGTGTCTTTTTAAGCAGTAGATACTTCAAACAATATACATTCAAATAATGTGAAAATAGTGCTAAAACTATAACATGTACATACTATAGTTAAGTGTTTGTGACTCAGCAGTTCATCGTTCCACATGAGAAGAACATGTCCTATATGTAAGTAATGTAACTACATTTATTTCATTTAATTGTCTCTAATAAAGTCAATGGTTTATTTTATGACTATACAGTACAGTATTTTCATCAATTTATCAATACATTATTATTAATGGTACTATTTAAAATTAGGCTAATGGTCATGAAATTAATGTTGAAGCTTGTTTAATAACATAATGGTTTCAAAAATTTCAAACGTTAATTTGAGGTTGGGCTGGGGCGGCAAGGTATGGTATTGCACGGGGCGGCAAAATTCCTAGGGCCGGCCCTGAGTATACTGAAGTACTTAACACTTTGCTCCCCTACGGCAATATGTGTTATGGGACTATCTTAATATTAGAGTGCCAAGTTCTGTAAATTTAATTAACAATGACTGACAACTTGATTAATCGTGTTTAAGGCGAGCGACTCAGTGATGTCACAAAGTGACTGAGTATGTGATTTTTTAGAGGTTTGGACAGGACATATATGATGGAAACTGGACCATTGTTGGTAACCAGCTCATCGTTGACTTTGATTCCATTGAACTGTGGTGTCACCTGACCCCTTATTGAAATCTTGAGGAAACGTCTTACTGACCAAGTATTGAGTTGTATATTAAGTCAGCGATTCAACAACTTCATGTGCTGTAAGCTGTATTAGGTTAGATGAGATATTGTCAACACCAGATAAGTGTTAGGGAAGCAAGGAAGCTACCTGTGACACTGCTAGGAATGGCAGCTCAGGAAGTAACATACCTCTCAATTTTATGGGATCAAAATGACGTAACTTTACGTAAGCAGAAATCAGTCTGTGTCTGCATATTGTGTGGTAGACGAAAAGAACTATTAGAAACCTATTGCAGTAATTTTGAGCTAAAAAGACACCGCCAGTTTTTCTTAGCGTAATAGTTTCTGCCCGGGGACTCTCGGACGGCGATGTCTTCCCTGGTGTCAAAGGCCAGGGAAAGTTTTACCGCTTCTCCCGCGATGGAGAGTACGAGACGCTTCAAAGATTACTTACCATATAAAAGAAAAAAAGGGGGGGGGGGGGAATAAATCTGTCCGATTTTAACGTGACAGGCCAGTCACTTTACCACTACAGACGACTAAAACGATATGAAATGGGCGGGCCAAAAGACAAAATGAATGAAGAGGGTGGCCTAAGCTCTAGGCGAATGTCAAAGTTCAGGAAAAGAGGGTAGGGGGATGGTAGCCCCACCTTTTAGGGCCAAATTCTTTCAGATCCAGCGTCACAAGATGAAGGCAGGAGAGATATGGGTCTCCAGTCTTCGATGCTATTTAAACTTCCATTACTTTTAGGCACAAGGGTTTTCATGCATGGTTATTACAATGGGCAGATGATCTGAGTTTATGTCTTGTAACACTTCCCAATTTACATTCGCTAGGTTGTTAGTTGCTATACTTAGGTCTATTGCTGAGTCTGCCTCGTTAGCTTGTGGATTAATTCTAGTTGCAGTTCCATCTTTTAGTATTAGCAGGTCTTTGTTTTCTATAAAGTCAAGTAGGCGCTTTCCAGCATTGCCTGCATGTTGCCCACCCCAAGCATAATGATGGGAATTAAAATCGCCTACTATGACTGTTTTGGGGGCCTAGTCTGGTGCTTATATATTATAATCTTCATCTTTAATTGTACCACTTTTAGCGTATACATTTAAGATTGTTAGATTGTTTGGTTCAGCTGCTATAGTGACCTGGATACCTTCTATGTTGGTTGTATCAAATACTTTCCAGTCTATAATTTTAAATGTTTCGTTAACTAAGACTGCGACACCCCCTCCTCCCCCTTCTTTCCTATCGTGCCTAAGTATCTTAAAGCCCTTACAACTATATCTACTATTTGGGTTTAAAAGTGTATCTTGAAGAGCATATATAGTGTAAGTTCCTCCTGTCTCTGCAAGTAGGGGTGCAAAATTATTGTTGATACCACTACAATTCCACTGTATAATTCTAAATCCTTCTAAGTTTAACTTTAATATCATCTAGTATCCCTTTTGTTTTTGGTTAAACGTCATTCCAAACCCAAGACCAGAGAAACCGACTGTCGTAGATTTTTGATAGGGGAATTAAGACATATACTGAAGCACATTAAAAACGCACCACTATTATATATACTGATGACGAGAAGCTGGGAAAAAAAGTGTGGGAATGGATTTTCCCCGTGTTTGCCATGAGATAGAGAGCGAATGGCTGCTGGAATGGAAAGTGCATGATTCAACCCACGGGTTTGTGTACAGACTACATGAAAACGATGAAAGTTACACGTGCAACACGATTCCCAACAGCTATGACCCTGAAAATGTGTACACGTTGTGGCAGTATACTCGGTATAAAAAGGCCGTTGAGATAAAACACCCAGTACATGTGCTTGAAATGCCACGACTATCTGAAAACGACCGCCAACGAGCCATTGGTATGTTGGAGACCGGAATGAGCTCGCGGGCCATTGCCAGAAGGATGAATTGCCACCACAGCACTATTGTACGTCTCAATGAACGTTACGGAACCACTTGCAGTGCCCGAGATAGACTTCGGAGTGGCCAACCACGAGTTACTACCCCTGCGCAAGATCGTCATATTGTGCTGAGTTACCTAAGGAATCGTACTCTCCCGGCAAGTCAAACAGCAAGAGCAATAGTGGGTAGACATGGGCAAGTCTCTTGAATGACAGTCATACGACGACTCAGAGATACAGGCCTTACTGCAAGACGACCTTATGTTGGGCCAAACTTGACTCACAGACATCGTCAGCAGCGCCTGCAATGGGCAGAGCAACATGTCAGATGGACTAGACTGCAGTGGAATGCTGTCCTATTCACAGACGAGAGCAGATTCAACATATCCTTTGCTGATGGACGTATGCGGATTTGGCGACGATGTGGAGAGCGCTTTGCAGATTGCTGTATCAACCGATTTGGAGGTGGCAGTATTCACATTTGGGGATGATTCAGTTTTCACCATCGCTTGCCTCTTCACGTCTTCCGTGGAAATGTTAATGCTGTGACATATCGAGATGAGGTTCTGGATGCACTGGCTGCTCCTGCGTTCACATCTTATCCAGACTTGCAGCTTCTCCAGCAGGATAACGCACGTGCATTTTTTTGCATTTTTGGTTTTCTCCCTTGCCTGCACAGAATGCAATGAATTTCATAACAATCAAATGTACAAATTAATGACCAGCATGGATTCATAGGAAAATGAATAAAGATTCCAAATATGTAAACTTGTAAACACTTATATTTACATTTCACACTCTGTTCCTGGATTATACAGGTGGTGCGTTTTTAATGTGCTTCAGTATAGATTGGACCCTTCTGAATAGACTAGACCAGGTGATAGCTCATTGGAAGGTATTGTAAAGAAATAGATTTTCACGAGTGAGATGGTGGAAAAGTAAGTAGAATCTGTCCCTGAACTCGAGAAGCTTCTCTCATTCAGCCTATCTCTACAACAGAAATTGTTAGTCAGACAGTCAACCGCACTATATATTAATATATATCACCCCTCACATACACACACACATAAGGGACGACAGTTAGAGGCACAGATGTGAAAATTATATCAATGGAATAGGGATCTTTTGGGACAAGCTAACCGACACACGTAAATAAAGTTTATGTAAATTTTATTTATCATAAAGAAACTTCACAACAGCCATATATTGAATATCAAATCAAATACAATTAAACATAGGTTAATGAATTTATAAAGAAAAAATGGACTCATAGGAGTAATCCTCCCTCCCTCTGTTGAGACAAGATCCCGTTAGGAGAAAAGTTTATTAACCCCAAAGAGTCAAAGTGTTATACGCTTTGGTCTAGGATTTCCCTCTACAGTAAAGAACAGAGTTATACGTTAATCTATTCTGAAAGGGAAACAGTATTAGCAAAATTTTGCACCAAAAAAAATACAAAGTGGGTACCGGTACATGAATTTTATACGATCAAAGAACCACTCATTCCTGCTTTCTTTCTATCCATACAACAGTGGCCACTGACATTCGTTCTTACCTACAAACTTGATTTTCACCTTCTGGCGCAAACTTTAGGACACACACACCCACAGCAACTCCAGTGTTCTTTTGGCAAAGATGACCCCAGCTCTACAGAGACCGGTAAATTCCAATTCCTCCGGGGAGCGTTCTCTTTATGACTATAATTTTTTTGGATTACTGTTTATGTCACTTCAAATCAGTTCAGGTAATAGATGTCACAGTGCTCACAGTGTCAGAATCTTGAGGTTTCCAGTACTTAGGAAATGTCAGGTCGGCAACTTCTCTCAGTATAAAAATCCTTGGTCACACCACAGATGATCAAACGTCGGAAATGTTAAGGTTTGTTAGGTCGCCACGATGGGACTGAATGTAAATGAGATTGGAACAATAAATCTGGATCAAATGCCAGTTACCAAGTCACTCTTAATGTTCTTTGGGTTGGTATTCTTTCTCTTTCTGGGTGTAAACACAACCTCAGACAGGTTTACCTTGAGAAAAAACCCAGTTACTAATATAAGAAATTTTCTTTAGTATGATTACTCTCAGGTTTACATGGAAGCCGCTGGTAAGGTTTAGGGTTTGACCGAAATACTGCATAAAGAGAAAAACATACAAAATACTTAACCAATATATAGTATACACAATCCTATCCTACCTCGCGTAAAATATAATATATTAATCTACTTCGGTTATTTAACTTTAAATTATAAACTACAAGCTTAGAGCTTGTCTTGTCGTTTAAAAACTCGTGAAATAAATTCTAATCATTTAAAAAAAACAGTCATCATGAATTAGAAATAAATACATATTTCGTCAATACTCATGATGAGTCAGTGCCTTTACTTAGTGAGTTAAAATATTCTCTGACTGGTTACTAGCAGTAATTTAAATTTATTTCATAGCTGGAAAAGTTTAGCTAGAAGTTATTATTTATTCTGCTAGCCACTGTAACCCAGTAAAACTTAGAGAGATAATATATTTCGGACCTATCTAGTAAATCACTCTGCACAAAATCTTATAGAAATATAATTGACGATTTAACTAGTTAAATCACTCCAACTACTAGTATAATAATTACCTTCGCACAAACTTCTAAGACTATTCTCCAACAAAAACTAAGAAACTCTACTCAAAATGAGTGATTCTAGAATTGCACCTAGATGTCTTCTAAATCTATGGAGTACTGGATAACTAGAGTTAGAATGCTCTAGTATATATATCTGGGTTCTTGTGTGTTTATTCACTGGCTGATTAAAATTGTTGAAATTTCGAAGCCAAACCGAGCACCGTACTTTTTCTTAAAATTTTTTTCTTACAATTTTTTTCTTTTTTTTTTTCGCCTGCGCGGGGATAGTCCATTTCGCAGGTAGGGGTTGCGGGTTAGTATATTATGCATTTTCGCAGGTAGGGGTGGCAGCATGGCTCATTTTTCAGCATGGCACATTTTTTATTTATTTTTTTTTTTTAATGTAAAATTTTTGCCTCGTCTTGGCGAGGCGCGTCCCGTTCAACCTAGTCGGTTATATTAGGGCGCATGTCCAAATATAAAAGACCCTTAGGTCTAAGGAACGTCGTTAAGCCGTAGCAAAACATGCTATGTTTTATACAATGATAGCATGGCACATGAATGTATTAAGCATAAAAAGGTAGGGCAGTGATGATAAAGATATACGACCTATTTTCATGTCTCTTTTTGAATACTTTCAACGATTTAACGTGTAGTTCTCGAAATTGTCTTGTTAAGATGATTGTCAATAAATTTTTTAATTTTTTTTTTTTGGGGGGGGGGGGGGGGGGGGGGGGGGGGGGAAGGGAACAACAAGACTATTCATCATCATCATCATCATCAGACATATCAATATCTTATATAGCTGCAATGGCTCTCCGGCGTCTTCTGCCTTTTCTCTTGATATTGTGATGGACTCTTTCTTGTCCATCTCTTGATGTTACATTTCCACTAATAGCTTCCCCTTGCACGTTTGCCTTTAACTCCGCCTTCTATTATGGTCTTCAGTAAGATGCTGTGTCTTTTTACAAGGCCACCATATTTTTTACTGTCTAATGTTAACCTCCGTCATTAATTATCTTTTCATCCCTAGGTTGTCTGTGACCTCTTTATTTGTTTTCCTCTCTATCCATGAGACTCACCCCACTCCTCTATATATCCCCATCTCAAATGCCTCAATTCTTTCCTCTAACTGCTTGTTCATTGTCTATGTTTCTAAACTACACAATGATGAAGAATATATGTAGCACTTGATGATTCTCGAGGGTATTACCAGGCTACAACGTCTTGTATACTTTGACATGCATCCTAATATTAGCGGGTCTGAATGCACACAGCTCCAGCCTACCTAGCTATAAATGGGTACTTAACTTTGAGTTAGGGAAGGAAAAGACAGCGAGGAAGGAAACTGGTCTCCCCACCTCTCGATGCTGGACCTAGTATGGTGAAGTCTCTAACACTCCACTACCGCAATAAGTTACCGGGTTTCGGGTTCAAAGCTTGGTAGTGTCACGCATCAGTCTAACCAGCTGTAAAAGGGTACCTGACTCTGATCTTGAGTTAGAGAAGGCAACGGCAGCGAGGAAGGGAACAAGGCACCCCACCTCATAAAGCTGGGACCCAGTACATCGAAGTCTATAACACTTCACTCCCCTACGGCAGAATTTGCTACGTGACTACCCTTACTGTTTAAATTAACGGCAGGCGTGTTTTTAAAAAAATGTATTTCTTGTCCTTGTCACCCGTTTGTAACTGTGGCTGACGAAGGATAAAACCCGAAACGTCCCTTGTTTCCTGTGTACCGTTAACTTGTAGAACTGATTCAATACCGTTTTATTGGTTTATATACTTTTAAAAAATAGGGGGGGGGGAGTTTGAGGGCGGCAGTGAAGGGTCTGTCGTAAGCGTACGCACAGTTCGTGTCAACTAAGAATGCACGAGGAACGCATTTTTTTTTAACTTGCCCTCCCAAACAACGGAGGAGGAGGGAGCTCATTGTCGGGGGGGGGGGGGGACGGGGGGGCCTTAGGAAGCATCGTATGTCAAAAGACAAGGATGGACAACTGAAATGCCCGACAAAGCAGACAATGTAACCACAAACTACCTTTTTCAGTCAAGAAAAAGTACGGTGCTCGGTTTGGCTTGAAAATTTCAACAATTTTCATCTGCCGGTGAATAAACACACAAGAACCTATATCTGAAATCAAAGAGACTATTACACTATTGACCGAAACCAGACTCTCTGCCAGATGTTAGCACTTACGGAGAATTCTCCTTTCAATCTGCAAATCAAAGATCTTTCTCACACTTAAAGCCGAAAAACCAGAACTCATGCTCTCGCGCTTAGATCGGCATAACGTAATATATTAATCAGTGCAAATTTTATACGTCTCTGCTTGTCTGGCCATTTCTAGCGAGCAGTGTTCTTAGATCTTGCGATTCGCCGTGTTTAATTAACTTACAGAAAAAGTTACAGACTCAGGAAAAGTTAATAGAAATTATCTCCCTTTTTTTCCAAAATTATCTGCTCTTAGTACTAAAAGTAATTCATCCTTGATCGCTGTCTTATCTATTACCACGATTTTCAATCGCTGGCGTTAAGAATAAATTACAGATCAACGTAGCTAAATGGTCCGCTGGTTGAACATCATCAAAGAAAATAGCGAACAGCAATAAAATATGCGTGCTAAATGAGAAAGAGAGACAGATATCTGAGCATATAGGGGTTTATGTTAAAACGTGCATAGGTGGAAGAAAAGGTAAAAGAAAAGTGTAGATAATGAAAAAGATATATGAAGCTATTTCCATAAAATGTCACACCGACTTTCAACTATAAAAAAGCAAACTGGGATGCCTTCCAATCAGAGCTGGAGGTGATGGAATATAAAGACATGGAATCAGATGATACTGACTTGTGGGCAGAAACACTGACCAATGAAATTCTTAAAATAGCAAAAAAATATATACCAAATAAAAATATGCCACAGCACCTAAAACCAATAAATAACATTAATAAGAACAGAAAAACTCAGTGGAATAAAGAACCAGTTGCCTGGTGGAATAAAAGCTGTGTAGAAATTCATGAGAGAAGAAAAAGGGCCTTAACAAAAATATAGAAATAACAGATCAGAAGAAAACTATGATGAGTATAAACGTATTAGGAATGAATCTAACAGAATAATATTTAAAGCCAAAGAAACTAACTGGAAGGAGTTTTGTCAATCACTTAAACCTAGCACTCAAATTAAAGAAGTATGGAAAAAGCTTAAGGCAATCAAAGGGAACAATAAGAAAACAATAATGCCAACAATCAAACTAACAAAGAGAGCAGAAACAGATAAAGAGAAAGCTAATGCCCTTGCTGAGTATTTCTATAAAGTCAGTGCAAAAAGTAGTCTAGGACAGGAAGAAAATGAGAGAAGAGAAAGACTTAAATACAGTTTTTAAAGGAACTACCAGACGAGATAGAGGAAACAAACTATTTAGATGCTGATATAACAGAGGAAGAAGTAACTAGTGCAATAAAAGATAAATCTAATACTGCCTCAGGGCAAGATATACTTAGTTATGAAATCCTTAAGAAAGTACCAAAAAAAACTATAAACATAATAACTTCCCTTTATAACAAAATCTGGAGCTTAGGAAAGATACCAAAAGCATGGAAAGTAGCTATGATAGTACCCATCCTAAAACCCAATAAGAAAGCCCATGATGTAAGTTCATATAGACCTATTGCCTTAACATCACAACTAGGCAAAATACTGGAAACTGTTGTTAACAAAAGAGTTAAATTCTACCTGGAAAAAAATCAGTTATATAGCCCAACACAGTCAGGGTTTAGAACAGACAGAAGTATAGTAGACCAGCTTGTAAGATTAGAACACGATGTAAAGCTAGGGTTCAAGAGGAAAGAGAAAACAGTGGCGGTCTTTTTGGTTGTCGCTAGAGCATATGATGAATGCTGCAGAGATGGAGCTCTTTACAAAATAGAAAGATTGGCATTACTGGTAAAACCTATAGGTATCTAGAAAACTTTTTACAGGACAGGTATTTTGCTGCACAGGTGAATAATGATAAGTCAGAAATATATGAACAACAGAATGGGATTCCTCAGGGATTTCACCTTCAATTTTCACTATAGCTGTAAATGATTTAGCAGATGAATTTAACGACATTCAGAATGCAGTATCACAATTTGCAGATGACTGTGCCATTTGGCGATCTGGAAAAAACTTGGACCATGTTTACCAAAAACTGTGACATACCGGTACTAAATACATCATCAAAGTCAATAGTGGGTTGGCGTATTAAGCAGAGCACAAGTGATATTAGATTTAATAAAAAAAATATGGAAAACATCTACACAAAATTTGAAATAGGTGTTTGTTACATTGAAGTTTTCATAGTCTATACGATCCTATAATTGCACTAACACTGACATATTTACATAAAACTGTGACTTCCAATTTCCGCAGCCGAAGAGACATCTACTCACACATTTGTACATGCCCGAAACTACCAATTATCAGTACTATAACATGTGTACGATAACCTAATTCATTAATTTCTGCAGTCAGTGGATAGTACTTATTAAATATATTTTCGTAACATACATCTAAATGGGCATCATATGCTATTGCTGCTTCTACTGCAATAGCTGTTTTGCTTTGTCGATTGATTATTGTTAAATAGGGGTTTACGACACTCAATTTAAATTAGTTATTACTACCGCCGAAAAGAGATGGTTTAACTATTTTGTCTTTGTTTGTTGTTATGTCACTGTTATTACTATTTGAAGATTTAACTTTCTCATAAACAATGTCTAAAACCCTGGTGTGCCTTTGCTGCAAACATACATACATACATAAGTAGTAGTAAATATTAGCGTAGCGCTATAAATCTATAAATGTTATATTTAATGTTTCAGACAAGTTGTCTGCTGGACTCAGATATAATAATAGACTCGTGTGACAAAGATCCTGAGAATCTAACATTAACGGAATTCGACGAGAAAAAAGATGGCAGCGAGAATGAAGATACTCTTGGCGTGCCCGAGGGTACCACTTGTTACGCAGAACTCACGCCAGGAAACGCATTCATGGTTGTTTGTGGCGATGGGAAGTGGAGAACTGCAGGTAGGTTCTCGCTAGGTCACAAGTGAAGCACATACAGATAACGGAAAATTTTGTTAAAGATGTACGCTAGGGTTCCCATAATGTTTTGTTCAAAAACCGGGACATTTTCAAATTTTTACCTAAAAAACCCGGGACATTTTGTAAAAAAAACGGGACATGTTAAAAATTAAGGTAAAGCACAAATAAATCTATTATATATTATATGTTGCACTTAAAATAAGATACTGGTATAAAAATACACACATTAACTAACACAACTTCCACTTTAAAAAAGAATTCTAAATTACAAACATACTTAATTAGAAAAATCGCCCCTTTAAAAAATACACAATAGTCAAGTTTATATTTCAGATTCATCAGAATATTTATCAGATTTATGGGCCTGTTCAAGAAGTTTTTTTTTCTTCTGATATTTGGACATAGAACTCAGCACAAGAGAAATCCTTAAAATGGGTCTTTATAATGGTTAAAGCTTTCACTGTCTCAATTTTAAGTCTGTTTTTTTTTTTTTTCGTCTGTCCAAAGCGCATTTATTAATGAAAAAACACGTTCAACAGCTGCATTGGATCCTGGCAGTGCCAAACGAAAAACTAACTAGGCATTTCAGGTTCTCAGCATTTATATCCTGCTTTGTAAAATGAGCGAACATCTCACACCATTTTTCACTGACATTTTGATCCTTCAGTTCACTCCACACATCAAATTTGCTTTCACAATATTTTTTCACACATGCAAACTCATCAAATAAGTCCTCTTCATTCACAGTAAAATTTGGTGACACTGTCTTCGTGAATATGTAGCTTTCTTGGATGTTATTCCAAGTCACAGACTCCTTTCCCTTCAAATTGATCCAATCCATAGACTGAAGAGGCGTAAGACATGGTGTACACCACTCCTGAATATATTCAATGCAGGTGTCATAGAAATCTACTGCATAGCTTTGAAACTTTTCAACTGTTATGTGTCCTTCTTTTTCTAATTCTTGCAACGGATTTCTCACAGTAGTAGTAAGAAACTTTTCTGCCTTCCTGTAGTTAAATCATTTGGTAGATGCTCACTGAACACTGTTTTGGTCGACTTTCGAATTTTTGTTCGAGATTCAAACCGAGGGTCCACTGTAACCGGAAATTGATAAAGTAACACTAATAAAACACGGAATAAAATCTGTTACCCAAAGATTTTTTTTTTTAGGAAGGACCCTTAAAAAGCGGGACATTTGGAATAAATTCGGGACACCGGGACATTTTATTAAAAAACGGGACTGTCCCGGGAAAAACGGGACGAATGGGAACCCTAATGGGAACCCTAATGTACGCATTTTCATTAAACTTTTTAAAAATCAAAATCACAATATCGTAAGTAATACACCTTTTAACTCCTATTACGTCAGAGATTTTAACTGGAGTACGCCGTGTTGACCAGCCTCCTTTGTGTGATTTCAGCAATAGCATTACTTTTTTCCCTAGATACAATTTCATCAGTGTCATTGTCAGAGTCTAAATCGGTCCCTTATTCAATATTCACATCTGATTCGGTCGCACGGTTAGCAGCCTGATCAAATAACAAGTCACTTCTAAAATCCCAAAGCAAATATTTGACTGCCCGGACAGCCTTGCTTGGCTTTTTAAAAAAAATCATAATTTCGATCGCCTCTTCAAAAAAAAAAAAATTCTGAAAACCGGAAGCATTTTAATGTAAAGGAAATCTATTTAGTAAACAGAATTTCTGTGAGAATGATCCAACGAACTTTATTTTCAAAGGGTTGAGAATTGTGCACGAAGGCCCGCCAATTCTGCCCTTCCTTTATCTCATCTTTTATAATGAATTAATTTATTATCACATATATTTTACATAATAATGGGGCGATTTCGAGCGTTTTAAACGGAAAAGTGAAAAAATTTGCAGAAAGCTAAGGCAATTCCATTGGAATGAGGGAATTGGGAATAAACGAAAAACTCATTCGACTTAAAATCGGGTCTTTCATTTTGGACGGACGAATGTCCTAAAAGTCTAGAGCTCGACTTATAGTCGAATCGACATATACTCGAGTATATATATATATATATATATATATATATATATATATATATATATATATATATATATATATATATATATATATATATATATATATATATATATATATATATATATATATTATGCACACACATATGCCCACGCACATCTGCTTGCACACAGTATTTCTCGATATTTCTGTACCTGTTTTGTTTATCAGTTTTCTGTGTTTGGGCTCCTCGTGGTACTGTGTACTAATTTTCTACAATGCAGACTTTGCCTTTGTTTGAAGCAACTAGTTGTGACAATCTAAACTCGGTCGATTTTATTATATTGAAACGCCTTATTTTCTTTCTTTTTACTTCCGTTTTCATCTTCTTCACTACTTAACTTGAAGGATCATAGGTCCATCATTGTAGTTAATGCCGCGCATGAATCTTTCACCAATGGCGTCATCTGTTCTTCCAGTGGTAGTTTCTGTAACATATTTCTTTACACGACAGCGTTGCCAGCCTTAAGAAAAAAAAACCTTATCTAGGGTCTGTGACATGTCTGAGAAATCCTAATTATAACTCATTAAGGAGTGAACGGGATACTCTGTCTTTAAAAAAAAAAAATGTCTGAGAAAGTAGGGCTTTCATTCTTCATTCTACACTACAGCATGCTGACAAAATAGGAAAATAGATAATTTGTGGAATTTTAAATTTAGTAAAATTATCATTATCATCTTTACCCTTTAGATTCCTAAGGAGCGTAGACCTTTAGCAATTTTATGCCAATCCGTCATGTCTTGTGACATCTGGTCAAGGTCTGTCAATGATTTTTTTTTATCTAACTCATGTCTGTCTCCATTTCCATTATCCGTATCGTTTTCCGTCACCTATCTCTTATTCTGAGGATTCAAGAACAAGGATTGCCTTTTAATGCTATAAACAAGTTTCCTCAATATGCGTCCTATCCAATGCTAGTACCTTCTTCTCGCCCATAGTTCAATTGGCTTATGTCGTCAGTGCGACATTGGTAATCGTGTTACACCATTTCAATCCTTTGGTTCTACTTAAAAACCCATTTAAGAAAAGCAGTAACTTCCTGGTTATTTCAGTAAAAATTATTTACTTAAATCTTATTGATAGCTGGATAAATATTTGTATTATTACGTACTGTTATGTCAATACATATTATTATCATATAATATAACGTTATACCTGTCCGTTGCCACAACTTCATTGCCTTCCTCGCGTTGACAAAGTGTTCTATGTTTTCACAGGTACGAGCAGAAACGAAGCTCAGCTACTGAGAAAAAAGAGATCCACTTTTACCATAAATAGATGGGAAAATGGTGAACCTATTTTGACAGATCAGAAAGGTTGGTTACGGGCGTGTGTATTTTTGTTTGATATCCTATTTCTGCTGTGCCACTTAAACATCTATCTATATAGTATCACCACTGAGAGCATAACTGAAAATAGGTCAAGACAAATTTCACCTATAGGTTGAGTATAAATAATAATATATCAAGTTAAACTGCAAACATTACATGACATTATTCACCATTGTTGCTGCAGCTGTATTCTTTTCTACAAATACTGTATATATGTTATAAGAAACACAAGCACTTTATTTGATACTTTCACTTGATTCTTTCATGCGAAATATAATCATCATCATTTCCATCATTGCTCCCTATGGAACATCGAACCACCAGTAAAATTGGTGCTTTGCAGGAAGCCTGCACAAATGCATTCGTATCCTTTGTAGCTGTGGTTAAGTACCAATTTGTTTTACACCATGAGGTAATCAACCCCATATACTATTTTAAGATTACAGCGCTTTACCTAATCGCTTTACACGTTGAGGGTTTCAACTGTGGTCTTCATTTATTACACTTAGCTCCTCGTGGAGCACAAAACACGCTAAGACTTTCTATCTTGTCTCATCCGTTCAGTCAGTTCATGTCTCCATAATTCCTTTTATTTCTGTCTCACATTCCTTTCTCTGCCTGTCTTTTACCATGGGTATTCCAAAACAAGGGTTGCTTGTAATTCTATCAACTATTTTCCTCAATATGTGTCTTAACTAAAGCGAGCATCTTTTTCTCACCTCTTGCAACACTGCTATTTGTCTGGTTGCTTCCATACTGTGATACTGTCTAACCAATAGTAACTCAATTCTGCAAACCACTTGTTAAAGTCTATAGCTTCTTTGTTGCCTTTTTTTTTTTTGTTCTCCTCGGAAAATGATGATGGTGATCACGAGCATGATGATAAAGGAACCTGCAAAGAACGAGGACTCAGCAATGTCCCAACATTTTCCAAAGCAATTTTGTTGTGTAAATGGCTAAAGTCGGCGTCTGTTGCCTAATGTATATGAACGCAGTTTCATAATCCAGATATACCAGGTTCGAAACCTGCTGCTGGCGGTTTGGTAGCAGATCGCTTTGTGTGGATTTTTAACAATGGTATAAGCGCCGTACCGTTCAGAAAGCAATGGCAAACTACTGAATGAAAAAATTGCCTAGAAAAATCACAAACAGCCAATAAAAGCTGGGGTTGATTGCCACGTCCTGTAAAGGATAAGCAACTAACTTAACTTAAATGGCTAAAGACGTTTTATTGTCTACAAGTGGTGAGTTTAGTTCCGAGCGGTGATTTACAATTATGAGCAGTGTGACTATCTGGACTGTCCAGGATCTGTTTTATCGAAACCCTGCTTCTTCGTCTTTAAAATGGGTCTGTCTATGACCTCTTGTAATCTTTGTAGAATATTTATGTTTATTATTTTCTGTGACACAGATAGTAAAATGTTTACTCTGTAGTTTGTGCATTTGTCCATATAGTAAAGTGTTTACTCTGTAGTTTTTTATGCATGGGGGCATACCTGGAGTCAACCTTATATGACCACCAGCTATGCACAATGCTATAGTATACATACGTGGAATTGAACCTCTGTCTGTGAGGCTAATTACATCCTCATTGACTATTGAAATCATCCACACACTTCCAGGGATTCCCCCTGTGGTGAAACTTGTTGAGAACCCAGCGTAGCAGGAGTCACTTGAGCCCCAGATGTAACTCTTTGGCTTTGACCTGGTTGACTGCATGCAGGAGGATCTCATTATGGACACAGTGACAGGCAGGGGGATCTGAGAAGGGGATCTGTGTAGGACGTGACAATTCCTTTAGGAGAGTCCAGAACCAGAGCACAGTATTTTAGATCTGCATAGTTGGAGAGTCCCTTTGGATAGCGGGGAATGCACAGTATGCCACGAGCTTCTTTCTCCTAGCTTGGGACCAGATGTGACGATCCTTTAAATGCGAGCCTAGCTGGAGAAACTTGAGCTCATGAGTTCAACTCAACACGTTTCGGAATGGCAGAAAAGCCACAGAAAAAGCCTAGATCTACAGTGTAGATAATACCAGGGAGTCTTCAACTTGGTATTGGCTGCTAAAAAGCGAGAAGCTTAGCAGCCCTAGTTAAACAACAACAACTCTGTAGTTTGTGCATTTGTCCATACAGTAAAATATTTATTCTGTAGTTTCTGCACTTTTCCATATCTCCCTTTTTTGACAACGTTACTAGATATACTTCCTTCATTGTGCGACATTTTTTTCTCGTATCGCCTTGATCCGTCCGCAGCTGTTCCATCTCGTAGAAACATTATAGATTTACGTTTTCCTTACTGTTTTATTTTTAACAGTTACAATGTAACTCATTTTCTTTTGGCTGGATTGGAAAATGGGGGAGGAAGGAGAGGGGGGGGGGGGGAGAGCTCTTGTGGAGCTTGTCTATTTAGATGTTCTTCAAAATGTTCCGTCCATCTTGACATTTGCTCTTTTGTGTTTAAGAACATTTGTCATTGTTGTGTTTGGTTAGGTCATTTAATTGATCATTTTTGCCCGTTAGCTTCTTCTTTACTGCTGTAAGGTGCTTCTCTATTTCTTTTTGCTGCGGCTTCTTCTGCCTTTCTTACCAACTCGTCAATGTATTTCTTGTCGCTTCTGACACTTCTTCTCACTTCGTTGTCTGCATTAAACATTTAATCAAAGACTTTTTTGTAATTTATAAAGACAAAATATCCCGTTCAACCTCTTATGGGTTATAATTAGGATATATAGGGAAGAGAAGCAAATGTTTCTTGTGTTTTAACCATGACTCACTTGTGAAACATTTATCTCACATTTTCTTGAAAGCTAATGAGCCTCCGACTATAATCTGCCCTAGCATTGATACACCTGTATACACGGAGAAGGGCAAGGTCACGGCCGCTGTTTCCTGGAAAATACCGAAAGCAAATAATACAGAGAATGGAGTTATAAGGTTAGTTCCTCCTCATCCTGATTCCTCGTAAGAGTGTTTCTACAGCCACCACCAAGAAACTGGGTATGTCCTCATAGGGATGGCTTGATGGCATGTTTTTAAAGTCACGAATTTTATCAGCTTTCTAGACTTACAAGTTAAGTCTAGAGTCAGTAAGTAGAAGTTTAGCAAGAAAACTAATATAACTTGTATTTGCAGTGCAGTGTTTAATTGTCGTCATCAACAACAGTTGTAAATGACTGACATATTTTCATTAATATTTAAATTATAATATAAAGCACAACATACGTTGGACAAATTAAAAGTAACATTTATGAGTGAGTCTCAAGTCTTTAATAATATCTCATTGACTTTAAAGTTTAAAAACAAAATTATTATTAGAGAAAGAGGTTCAGAACACCATTTCGTGCTTTAAAATGAGGTCTCTTGCTTTAGTTAAAATTCCCTGTTCAGTTTTGCCTATTAATTTTTAGATCGTGTATTATCTCATGCCAACAGAAGGAATGAAAACAGAAATGTGTTGATCATTTCATAAACAATCATAAGATTGTAGTTTTGTGACGGAATATGTCGTCTTTCACGAGGTTTGATCATTTAAAGGGTAAGATAAATAGAGGGCGGCAAAGCATTAAAAAAGCTGAGAAGGGAATTACACATGGACAGGAGGGAAATAAAGCCGCACAGTTCTTCTATTATCTGGCCATTAATCTTTGTCAAATCGGTTTGCTTATTTTTTTTTTTTTTAAACCTTTCTTTTTTTTTTTTTTTTTTTTACAGTGATGTAGCTCTTTTTCTGCTTCCACGTTTAGTTTATTAGTAGAAGCCGCCAAAAAAGGTAGATAAATAACTAAATATCCTTTTCCTCTTGATTTCTTTAAATGTTTATACACTAACCAAACCTACCCTCTGTCTTGTACTGTTCTCATTCTTCTATCATTTACTAGACACATTATTAAGGTCTTTGTCTTGTGTAATCTGATATATACTGTACAATAGCGGGACCACAAAAGTAAATTGCGTCATTAATTAGGCTGGATCGCCCCTAGGTACATATCCGGTGTTACGTGTTGAAAACCGCGGTAATGACCCCTGTGCACGAAGCACTATTTTTGTGGTAGTTGGCAGGAAGGATAGTACGATTCGCTTCCATAGCTATGCGGTGGTGTCGTTCGGAAGGTCCTGGGTTCGATTCTCCGGTAAGTCTCTCATGTCTCTTGTTTTTCTGTTGTCTAGTTTATTTCTCACGAGTGCCTGAGACATACCATTATGTGTGTATTATTTATTTGCTGTTTACAGGCCTCGGGTTTCCCTCTTTATTTATTTAAATGACACACCGAGTACCCCGTGCAAATAGCAAACAGTCATGACACAGGTGCCTACGTGGAATCCTTCACATCAGATGGGCAGGTGCAACAACACTGTGAGACCCACGGATGAGGACAAGACAATCACCAGTACGGATGAAGAGTAAAGCGATAAAACTGAGATTGATAGCGATGCCCACAAGTAACAAACATTATCGACTGGAATACCACAGGGGAAGAGAAGAGTAGTCTCACATCATTTTTAGGTCGCTCTCTTGTTCACAACGGCCGTATTCTGTGACAGTTGGTGTACTGACTACTTACGTGCTTTCCAGTGGTCGGCACCTTTTTTCTTTCTCTGCTATATAGCAGATATTTGATATTGTCAAGTCATGTGACACTCCTTTTTGGTGATAATTCATCACATTCGCTTGGTGCTTCACAGCTTTGCTGAGATTAGCGCAGGTGAAACCCATATGGGCCTGGTCAGTCTTCACACAGTTTGGTTTGCGCAAGCCGTGCCAGGTGATAAAATTACTCGCGTGCGCCAGCGACGGATAAAGAGATTACTTGTCTGTGCGACACCTTTTGGACAGACATGAATAACATCATCATTTCCTGTCCACCTGTGTCAGAGGAAAGTAAGATGTTACATCTGAAACACATTATTGACAGTGTGTACGGACTTGTCACTTCCTTATATGGGAGACGTAACCTTTTGCACAGCGCACAGAATTTCAGGTAGAATATTTTCAATTACCCCACCTAAATATGTAGTTTTTAAACGATTGGCTTGGGTTTGAAATAGAGGGACCACCAAATTACTGATTGGACCCTGCCTAAATCGTATCTAACAACTGCGGGGGAGGTGAAGGCCATATAATCTGACATTTTTTGCAAGTCTAGTTTACTGTGAAATTCGCTTTGCCAAGAAACAACCAGACTGCCAGAGTTAAGCTTAGAATCAAGATTCTTATATGGGACCGCACCGTTGTTTGAGCAATTTTGAGGACTTCAGAGCCCAGAATAAACTCTACCATTTTAACAAGGACAACCGGAATCTGAGGAATCTAACACACGGAGTCAAAGTGGGAATATGTTGTTAAAGTAACGACCCCCAAGAACTCGTGTAAGAGGCCTATTCAAGTGCCTTTATTTCTCTGAGCAAACAGTCTGTGACCTAAGGGATTATTAAATTTGTTATTTGTAAATTTACGAATTTAACGTTGATTTAAATCATTTTCTGAATGTACTTTATTTTTATGTGTCAGTCACTTTCATAAATACTCTATAAACAGAGCTATACGGTACCAGATTAAGAAGAATTCCACTGAGTAAATCAGAGTGGGGGCTTGAAGGAGATGCAATTAATAATTGCTTAATTCTTCATAAAAGGCGGCGGATCAGATATAAGTTAACATTTGCCCTGCCCAACGCAGCATTGTTCTTAACTTCTGAAATGTGTTATGAACACTACCTTGAGACGGAAGCACCATTATCCTTCTATCTACAACTCTGCCAAGAGTAATCTTGTGCGAAGGTAGACACATTTGAAGACCCATATTAGATACTCTTGAGTTTTGGCGACTGTTGGACCACTACTGTAAAGCAGGGGAGACTATTCCGTGACAAGTAGGACGGCCGAAGAACCTGCAAAAGAAAGGTAGAAGAGAAAAGTCAAAGCAATAGGGTAATCATGTTCAGGTGAAGAGACAGCAAGTAGCAGCTGCAGCTCTGTTCCATAAGAAACGAAGAGATAGTAAGTAATAGCTGTGGATCTGTTCGATGGGTGACTAAGAGAATGAATGATGAGTGTCCCATTATATTCTCATAAATATTGTGTTAATTTCAAGTAGTATACATATTTAATACATGCCTTCTACCATGTCATAGACAGCATTCTGAACCAGCCATATACATGTTTATCAAAGTATGAGTGTCCCATTGTATTCTATTAAATATTGTGTTAATTTCAAGTAGTATACATGTTTAATACATGTAGCAAGATCAGTAACACAATCGCCAAATTCAGTAAGATTAACCCTTATGTTAAATAAATTGGCCACTGGTCCAAAGTTGTGGACGTACTTCGTCTCCTACGCCTCAGTTTACAGTAGATTCAAACCGGTAACGCATTAACGAACGATGTCTCTTTTTCAATACTGCACGTTTTCAATGCTCTGTCCTTGAAATTAACGACAACGGTTAACCGACGTCAAGGCATGATTCGTCCAAGATAGAGCGAGAGAATAGAGACGGAGGTATGAAAGAACGACAGAACAATACGACTATTGACACACGACAGTGTTGGAAAAGGTGGGGCAAAATGTATAATAGCGTAGTGAAAAAACGGTACTAAAGCCATCACACCGCTTGCCCACCCTTTTCGATATTAACGCAGATGTGAATGAACGACGCAAAGCCGACACGCATAGACAGTTCTTTAGTCACGCAGCTAACATTGTAAAACACGCACACGCAACTTGCATTTCAAGCCTAGTCGAGGGTGTATTTGTGGAAAAAGAAAAAAATATTTGCAAGCGAATCACACTATCCGCTCTGCCATCTACGCATCATCAAAAAATGATGTTTCAATGGCAGGTCAATAGTGCGAACCACAATACACGACACCAGAAGTCCTCCATGGGCAGTTCAGCCTATTAATGACGCAATCACTTCTGTTGTATTTCTATCAAGCAGTATAGGCCGAATCCAACAAGACCCTTAGGACCTTAATACTGTGTCCAGTAAATGATAGTAGACTAGAACAGTGAGAACAGGATAGTGGGTAGGTTTGGTATTGTACAAACATTTATTACAAATAAGGGAGGGAAACCTGAGGCCTGTAAACAGTAAATTAATATGAAATTAATTAATATGAAACAAATATAAAGGTATGTTATCAGGGTCTTGTTGGATTCGGCCTATACTGCTTGATAGAAAAACAACAGACATGATTGCGTCATTAATAGGCTGAACTGCCCATGGAGGACTTCTGGTGTCGTGTATTGTGGTTCGCACTATTGACCTGCCATTGAAACATCATTTTTTGATGATGCGTAGATGGCAGAGCGGATAGTGTGATTCACTTGCATGGCTAGGCGGGGTTGTCGCACGGAAGGTCCAGTGTTCAAATCCTGGGTAAGCCACTCATGTCTGTTGTTTTTCTGTTGTCTGGTGTTCTACTTCTTTATTTCCTGCGAGTGCCTGATAACATACCTTTATACTTGTTTCATATTAATTTACTGTTTACAGGCCTCAGGTTTCCCTCCCTTATTTGTAATAAATGTTTGTACAATACCAAACCTACCCACTATCCTGTTCTCACTGTTCTAGTCTACTATCATTTACTGGACACAGTATTAAGGTCCTAAGGGTCTTGTTGGATTCGGCCTATACTGCTTGATAGAAGTACAACAGAAGTGATTGCGTCATTAATAGGCTGAACTGCCCATGGAGGACTTCTGGTGTCGTGTATTGTGGTTCGCACTATTGACCTGCCATTGAAACATCATTTATTGATGATGCGTAGATGGCAGAGCGGATAGTGTGATTCGCTTGCATGGCTAGGCGGGGTTGTCGCACGGAAGGTCCAGTGTTCAAATCCTGGGTAAGCCACTCATGTCTGTTGTTTTTCTGTTGTCTGGTGTTCTACTTCTTTATTTCCTGCGAGTGCCTGATAACATACCTTTATATTTGTTTCATATTAACTGTTCTCACTGTTCTAGTCTACTATCATTTACTGGACACAGTATTAAGGTCCTAAGGGTCTTGTTGGATTCGGCCTATACTGCTTGATAGAAATACAACAGAAGTGATTGCGTCATTAATAGGCTGAACTGCCCATGGAGGACTTCTGGTGTCGTGTATTGTGGTTCGCACTATTGACCTGCCATTGAAACATCATTTTTTGATGATGCGTAGATGGCAGAGCGGATAGTGTGATTCGCTTGCATGGCTAGGCGGGGTTGTCGCACGGAAGGTCCAGTGTTCAAATCCTGGGTAAGCCACTCATGTCTGTTGTTTTTCTGTTGTCTGGTGTTCTACTTCTTTATTTCCTGCGAGTGCCTGATAACATACCTTTATATTTGTTTCATATTAATTTATTAATTTACTGTTTACAGGCCTCAGGTTTCCCTCCCTTATTTGTAATAAATGTTTGTACAATACCAAACCTACCCACTATCCTGTTCTCACTGTTCTAGTCTACTATCATTTACTGGACACAGTATTAAGGTCCTAAGGGTCTTGTTGGATTCGGCCTATACTGCTTGATAGAAATACAACAGAAGTGATTGCGTCATTAATAGGCTGAACTGCCCATGGAGGACTTCTGGTGTCGTGTATTGTGGTTCGCACTATTGACCTGCCATTGAAACATCATTTTTTGATGATGCGTAGATGGCAGAGCGGATAGTGTGATTCGCTTGCATGGCTAGGCGGGGTTGTCGCACGGAAGGTCCAGTGTTCAAATCCTGGGTAAGCCACTCATGTCTGTTGTTTTTCTGTTGTCTGGTGTTCTACTTCTTTATTTCCTGCGAGTGCCTGATAACATACCTTTATATTTGTTTCATATTAATTTACTGTTTACAGGCCTCAGGTTTCCCTCCCTTATTTGTAATAAATGTTTGTACAATACCAAACCTACCCACTATCCTGTTCTCACTGTTCTAGTCTACTATCATTTACTGGACACAGTATTAAGGTCCTAAGGGTCTTGTTGGATTCGGCCTATACTGCTTGATAGAAATACAACAGAAGTGATTGCGTCATTAATAGGCTGAACTGCCCATGGAGGACTTCTGGTGTCGTGTATTGTGGTTCGCACTATTGACCTGCCATTGAAACATCATTTTTTGATGATGCGTAGATGGCAGAGCGGATAGTGTGATTCGCTTGCATGGCTAGGCGGGGTTGTCGCACGGAAGGTCCAGTGTTCAAATCCTGGGTAAGCCACTCATGTCTGTTGTTTTTCTGTTGTCTGGTGTTCTACTTCTTTATTTCCTGCGAGTGCCTGATAACATACCTTTATATTTATTTCATATTAATTTACTGTTTACAGGCCTCAGGTTTCCCTCCCTTATTTGTAATAAATGTTTGTACAATACCAAACCTACCCACTATCCTGTTCTCACTGTTCTAGTCTACTATCATTTACTGGACACAGTATTAAGGTCCTAAGGGTCTTGTTGGATTCGGCCTATACTGTTTGATAGAAATACAACAGAAGTGATTGCGTCATTAATAGGCTGAACTGCCCATGGAGGACTTCTGGTGTCGTGTATTGTGGTTCGCACTATTGACCTGCCATTGAAACATCATTTTTTGATGATGCGTAGATGGCAGAGCGGATAGTGTGATTCGCTTGCATGGCTAGGCGGGGTTGTCGCACGGAAGGTCCAGTGTTCAAATCCTGGGTAAGCCACTCATGTCTGTTGTTTTTCTGTTGTCTGGTGTTCTACTTCTTTATTTCCTGCGAGTGCCTGATAACATACCTTTATATTTGTTTCATATTAATTTACTGTTTACAGGCCTCAGGTTTCCCTCCCTTATTTGTAATAAATGTTTGTACAATACCAAACCTACCCACTATCCTGTTCTCACTGTTCTAGTCTACTATCATTTACTGGACACAGTATTAAGGTCCTAAGGGTCTTGTTGGATTCGGCCTATACTGCTTGATAGAAATACAACAGAAGTGATTGCGTCATTAATAGGCTGAACTGCCCATGGAGGACTTCTGGTGTCGTGTATTGTGGTTCGCACTATTGACCTGCCATTGAAACATCATTTTTTGATGATGCGTAGATGGCAGAGCGGATAGTGTGATTCGCTTGCATGGCTAGGCGGGGTTGTCGCACGGAAGGTCCAGTGTTCAAATCCTGGGTAAGCCACTCATGTCTGTTGTTTTTCTGTTGTCTGGTGTTCTACTTCTTTATTTCCTGCGAGTGCCTGATAACATACCTTTATATTTGTTTCATATTAATTTACTGTTTACAGGCCTCAGGTTTCCCTCCCTTATTTGTAATAAATGTTTGTACAATACCAAACCTACCCACTATCCTGTTCTCACTGTTCTAGTCTACTATCATTTACTGGACACAGTATTAAGGTCCTAAGGGTCTTGTTGGATTCGGCCTATACTGCTTGATAGAAATACAACAGAAGTGATTGCGTCATTAATAGGCTGAACCGCCCATGGAGGACTACTGGTGTCGTGTAGTGTGGTTCGCACCATTGACCTGCCATTGAAACATCATCATTTTTTGATGATGCGTAGATGGCAGAGCGGATAGTGTGATTCGCTTGCATGGCTAGGCGGGGTTGTCGCACGGAAGGTCCAGTGTTCAAATCCTGGGTAAGCTACTCATGTCTGTTGTTTTTCTGTTGTCTGGTGTTCTACTTCTTTATTTCCTGCGAGTGCCTGATAACATACCTTTATATTTGTTTCATATTAATTTACTGTTTACAGGCCTCAGGTTTCCCTCCCTTATTTGTAATAAATGTTTGTACAATACCAAACCTACCCACTATCCTGTTCTCACTGTTCTAGTCTACTATCATTTACTGGACACAGTATTAAGGTCCTAAGGGTCTTGTTGGATTTGGCCTATACTGCTTGATAGAAATACAACAGAAGTGATTGCGTCATTAATAGGCTGAACTGCCCATGGAGGACTTCTGGTGTCGTGTATTGTGGTTCGCACTATTGACCTGCCATTGAAACATCATTTTTGATGATGCGTAGATGGCAGAGCGGATAGTGTGATTCGCTTGCATGGCTAGGCGGGGTTGTCGCACGGAAGGTCCAGTGTTCAAATCCTGGGTAAGCCACTCATGTCTGTTGTTTTTCTGTTGTCTGGTGTTCTACTTCTTTATTTCCTGCGAGTGCCTGATAACATACCTTTATATTTGTTTCATATTAATTTACTGTTTACAGGCCTCAGGTTTCCCTCCCTTATTTGTAATAAATGTTTGTACAATAACAAATGGTGTCGTGTATTGTGGTTCTTCAGGCACTATTGAAATGCCATTGAAACATCAACATTTTTTGATGATGCGTAGTGGCTTACCCGGATTTGAGTGGACCTTCCGTGCGACAACCCCGCCTAGCCATGAAAGCGAAGCCCATCATCCGCCCTGCCATCTACGCATCATCAAAAATGATGTTTCAATGGCAGGTCAATAGTGCGAACCACAATACACGACACCAGAAGTCCTCCATGGGCAGTTCAGCCTATTAATGACGCAATCACTTCTGTTGTATTTCTATCAAGCAGTATAGGCCGAATCCAACAAGACCCTTAGGACCTTAATACTGTGTCCAGTAAATGATAGTAGACTAGAACAGTGAGAACAGGATAGTGGGTAGGTTTGGTATTGTACAAACATTTATTACAAATAAGGGAGGGAAACCTGAGGCCTGTAAACAGTAAATTAATATGAAACAAATATAAAGGTATGTTATCAGGCACTCGCAGGAAATAAAGAAGTAGAACACCAGACAACAGAAAACAACAGACATGAGTGGCTTACCCAGGATTTGAACACTGGACCTTCCGTGCGACAACCCCGCCTAGCCATGCAAGCGAATCACACTATCCGCTCTGCCATCTACGCATCATCAAAAAATGATGTTTCAATGGCAGGTCAATAGTGCGAACCACAATACACGACACCAGAAGTCCTCCATGGGCAGTTCAGCCTATTAATGACGCAATCACATCTGTTGTATTTCTATCAAGCAGTATAGGCCGAATCCAACAAGACCCTTAGGACCTTAATACTGTGTCCAGTAAATGATAGTAGACTAGAACAGTGAGAACAGGATAGTGGGTAGGTTTGGTATTGTACAAACATTTATTACAAATAAGGGAGGGAAACCTGAGGCCTGTAAACAGTAAATTAATATGAAACAAATATAAAGGTATGTTATCAGGCACTCGCAGGAAATAAAGAAGTAGAACACCAGACAACAGAAAAAACAACAGACATGAGTGGCTTACCCAGGATTTGAACACTGGACCTTCCGTGCGACAACCCCGCCTAGCCATGCAAGCGAATCACACTATCCGCTCTGCCATCTACGCATCATCAAAAAATGATGTTTCAATGGCAGGTCAATAGTGCGAACCACAATACACGACACCAGAAGTCCTCCATGGGCAGTTCAGCCTATTAATGACGCAATCACTTCTGTTGTATTTCTATTAAGCAGTATAGGCCGAATCCAACAAGACCCTTAGGACCTTAATACTGTGTCCAGTAAATGATAGTAGACTAGAACAGTGAGAACAGGATAGTGGGTAGGTTTGGTATTGTACAAACATTTATTACAAATAAGGGAGGAAAACCTGAGGCCTGTAAACAGTAAATTAATATGAAACAAATATAAAGGTATGTTATCAGGCACTCGCAGGAAATAAAGAAGTAGAACACCAGACAACAGAAAAACAACAGACATGAGTGGCTTACCCAGGATTTGAACACTGGACCTTCCGTGCGACAACCCCGCCTAGCCATGCAAGCGAATCACACTATCCGCTCTGCCATCTACGCATCATCAAAAAAATGATGTTTCAATGGCAGGTCAATAGTGCGAACCACAATACACGACACCAGAAGTCCTCCATGGGCAGTTCAGCCTATTAATGACGCAATCACTTCTGTTGTATTTCTATCAAGCAGTATAGGCCGAATCCAACAAGACCCTTAGGACCTTAATACTGTGTCCAGTAAATGATAGTAGACTAGAACAGTGAGAACAGGATAGTGGGTAGGTTTGGTATTGTACAAACATTTATTACAAATAAGGGAGGGAAACCTGAGGCCTGCAAACAGTAAATTAATATGAAACAAATATAAAGGTATGCCATCAGGCACTCGCAGGAAATAAAGAAGTAGAACACCAGACAACAGAAAAACAACAGACATGAGTGGCTTACCCAGGATTTGAAACTGGACCTTCCGTGCGACAACCCCGCCTAGCCATGCAAGCGAATCACACTATCCGCTCTGCCATCTACGCATCATCAAAAAATGATGTTTCAATGGCAGGTCAATAGTGCGAACCACAATACACGACACCAGAAGTCCTCCATGGGCAGTTCAGCCTATTAATGACGCAATCACTTCTGTTGTATTTCTATCAAGCAGTATAGGCCGAATCCAACAAGACCCTTAGGACCTTAATACTGTGTCCAGTAAATGATAGTAGACTAGAACAGTGAGAACAGGATAGTGGGTAGGTTTGGTATTGTACAAACATTTATTACAAATAAGGGAGGGAAACCTGAGGCCTGTAAACAGTAAATTAATATGAAACAAATATAAAGGTATGTTATCAGGCACTCGCAGGAAATAAAGAAGTAGAACACCAGACAACAGAAAAACAACAGACATGAGTGGCTTACCCAGGATTTGAACATGGACCTTCCGTGCGACAACCCCGCCTAGCCATGCAAGCGAATCACACTATCCGCTCTGCCATCTACGCATCATCAAAAAATGATGTTTCAATGGCAGGTCAATAGTGCGAACCACAATACACGACACCAGAAGTCCTCCATGGGCAGTTCAGCCTATTAATGACGCAATCACTTCTGTTGTATTTCTATCAAGCAGTATAGGCCGAATCCAACAAGACCCTTAGGACCTTAATACTGTGTCCAGTAAATGATAGTAGACTAGAACAGTGAGAACAGGATAGTGGGTAGGTTTGGTATTGTACAAACATTTATTACAAATAAGGGAGGGAAACCTGAGGCCTGTAAACAGTAAATTAATATGAAACAAATATAAAGGTATGTTATCAGGCACTCGCAGGAAATAAAGAAGTAGAACACCAGACAACAGAAAAACAACAGACATGAGTGGCTTACCCAGGATTTGAACACTGGACCTTCCGTGCGACAACCCCGCCTAGCCATGCAAGCGAATCACACTATCCGCTCTGCCATCTACGCATCATCAAAAAAATGATGTTTCAATGGCAGGTCAATAGTGCGAACCACAATACACGACACCAGAAGTCCTCCATGGGCAGTTCAGCCTATTAATGACGCAATCACTTCTGTTGTATTTCTATCAAGCAGTATAGGCCGAATCCAACGAGACCCTTAGGACCTTAATACTGTGTCCAGTAAATGATAGTAGACTAGAACAGTGAGAACAGGATAGTGGGTAGGTTTGGTATTGTACAAACATTTATTACAAATAAGGGAGGGAAACCTGAGGCCTGTAAACAGTAAATTAATATGAAACAAATATAAAGGTATGTTATCAGGCACTCGCAGGAAATAAAGAAGTAGAACACCAGACAACAGAAAAAAAAACAACAGACATGAGTGGCTTACCCAGGATTTGAACACTGGACCTTCCGTGCGACAACCCCGCCTAGCCATGCAAGCGAATCACACTATCCGCTCTGCCATCTACGCATCATCAAAAAATGATGTTTCAATGGCAGGTCAATAGTGCGAACCACAATACACGACACCAGAAGTCCTCCATGGGCAGTTCAGCCTATTAATGACGCAATCACTTCTGTTGTATTTCTATCAAGCAGTATAGGCCGAATCCAACAAGACCCTTAGGACCTTAATACTGTGTCCAGTAAATGATAGTAGACTAGAACAGTGAGAACAGGATAGTGGGTAGGTTTGGTATTGTACAAACATTTATTACAAATAAGGGAGGGAAACCTGAGGCCTGTAAACAGTAAATTAATATGAAACAAATATAAAGGTATGTTATCAGGCACTCGCAGGAAATAAAGAAGTAGAACACCAGAAACAGAAAAACAACAGACATGAGTGGCTTACCCAGGATTTGAACACTGGACCTTCCGTGCGACAACCCCGCCTAGCCATGCAAGCGAATCACACTATCCGCTCTGCCATCTACGCATCATCAAAAAAATGATGTTTCAATGGCAGGTCAATAGTGCGAACCACAATACACGACACCAGAAGTCCTCCATGGGCAGTTCAGCCTATTAATGACGCAATCACTTCTGTTGTATTTCTATCAAGCAGTATAGGCCGAATCCAACAAGACCCTTAGGACCTTAATACTGTGTCAGTAAATGATAGTAGACTAGAACAGTGAGAACAGGATAGTGGGTAGGTTTGGTATTGTACAAACATTTATTACAAATAAGGGAGGGAAACCTGCGGCCTGTAAACAGTAAATTAATATGAAACAAATATAAAGGTATGTTATCAGGCACTCGCAGGAAATAAAGAAGTAGAACACCAGACAACAGAAAAACAACAGACATGAGTGGCTTACCCAGGATTTGAACACTGGACCTTCCGTGCGACAACCCCGCCTAGCCATGCAAGCGAATCACACTATCCGCTCTGCCATCTACGCATCATCAAAAAAATGATGTTTCAATGGCAGGTCAATAGTGCGAACCACAATACACGACACCAGAAGTCCTCCATGGGCAGTTCAGCCTATTAATGACGCAATCACTTCTGTTGTATTTCTATCAAGCAGTATAGGCCGAATCCAACAAGACCCTTAGGACCTTAATACTGTGTCCAGTAAATGATAGTAGACTAGAACAGTGAGAACAGGATAGTGGGTAGGTTTGGTACATATTAATTGTGAAACGCACTATAGTTATTTACTAGTCGTTCTGTGTTTATTTGCCATCATGGCGTTTATCCGTCTCAATGTCGTTCATAAGTTTCACTTTTAGCCCCTAGATACCCTATACTCAATATTATTTTAAACTTTCACGTTAATCGTAAAATATTTTTTTCTTTTTCCACAAATACACCCTCGACTAGGCTTGAAATGCAAGTTGCGTGTGCGTGTTTTACAATGTTAGCTGCGTGGACTAAAAGAATGTCTAGCGTGTCGGCTTTGCGTCGTTCATTCAATCTGTGATAATATCGAAAGGGTGGGCAAGCGGTGTATTGTGATGGCTTTAGTACCGTTTTTTCATAGTATTATACCTTTTGCCCACCTTTTCCAATACTGTGTGTGTCATTAGGTCGTATTGTTCTGTCGTTTATCCTACCTCCGTCTATATTCTTCGCTCTATTTGGGACGAATCAATGCCTTGACGTCGGTTAGTTGTCGTTAATTTCAAGGACACAGAAGATTGAAAACGTGCAGTAATGAAAAGAGACATCGTTCGTTAATGCGTTCCGGTTTGAATTACTGTAAAAATGAGGCGTAGGAGACGGAAGTCCGTCCACAAACTTTGACGTGGCCAAATTTATTTACACATAAGGTTTAATCTTACTGAATTTGGCGATGTGTTATGATCTTGCTAATGTAATAAAATGGTATACTATTGAAATTAACAAATAATTTAATAGGAATACATGGGACATCCTACTTTGATAAACATGTATAGGGCTGGTTAGAATGTGTCTATGAATGGTAGAAGGCAGGTATTAATTAAGTATCTACTTGAAATTAACACACTATTTTATGAGAATTAATGGGCCATCCTATTCATTTCTTAGTCACCCATCGAACAGATCACAGCTATTACTTACTATCTTCTTGTTTTTATGGAACAGAGCTGCAGCATGTACTTCGCTGTCTCATCACCTGAACATGATTCCCATTTGCTTTGATTTCTCTTCTACCTTTTTTTGCAGGTCTTCGGCCGTCCTACTTGTCACGGATAGTCTCCTGCTATACAGTAGTGGTTCCACAGTGCCAAAAATCAAGAGTATTAAATATGGGTCTTCAAATGTGTTACTTGCAAAGATTACTCTTGGAGAGTTTGTAGTTAGAAAGGGATAATGGTGCTTCCGTCTCAAGGTAGTGTTCATCACACATTTCAGAAGTAGAACAATGCTGCGTTGGGCAGGGCAAAATGTTAATTATATCGATCGCCGCCTTTATGAAGAATTAAAGCAATTATTAATTGATTCCTTCAAGCCCACTTGTTTTACTCAGTGATCTTCTTAATCTGGTACCGTATAGCTCTGTTATAGAGTATTTATGAAAGTGATGACACATAAAAAATAAATACATTCAGAAATGATTTAATCAACGTTAATTCGTAAATTTACAAATAACAAATTTAATAATCCCTTAGGTCCAAGATGTTTGCTCAGAGAAATTATCAGGCACTAGATAGGCTTTAACGATTTCTTGGGGGGTCGTTACTTTAAAAACATATTCACTTTGACTCGTGTGTTAGATTCTGATTCCGGTTGTCCTTGTTAAAATGGTGAGTTTCTTCTGGGTCTGAAGTCTCAAAATTGACAAAACAACGGTTGCTGTTCCATAAAAGAATCTTGATTTAGCTTAACTCTGGACTGTCTGGTTGTTCTTGCAAAGCGAATTTCACAGTAAACTAGACTTGCAAAAAAAGTCAGATTATATGGCTTCACTCCCCGCAGTGTTAGATACGATTTAGGCAGAGGGCCAATCAGTAATTTGGTGGTCCTCTATTTCAAACCCAAGCCAATCGTTAAAACATACATATTTAGGTGGATGGTAATTGGAAAATATTCTACCTGAAAATTCTGTGCGCTGTGCAAAAAGTTACGTCTCCCATATAAGGAAGTTACAGTCCTACACACTGTCAATATGTGTTTCGATGTAACATTTAACTTTCCTCTGACCACAGGTGGACAGGAAATGATGATGTTATTCAAGTTGTCCAAAAAAGTTGGTCGCACAGACAAGTATCTCTTTATCGTCGCTGGCGCCGCGAGTAAATTTCATCACTGCGCACGGCTTGGCAAACAACTGTGTGAGACTGACCAGGCCCATATGGGTTTCACTGCGTAATCTCAGCAAAGCTGTGAAGCACAAGCGAATGTGATGAATTATCACCAAAAAAGGAGTGTCACATGACTTGGGGGGGAGTGTGGGGGGGGGGGACAATATCAAACTATTGCTTATATAGCAGAGAAGAAAAAAGGTGCCGACACTGGAAAGACGTAAAGTAGTCAGTACACCAACTGCTCACAGAATACGGCGTTGTGAACAGAGAGCGATCCTAAAAAAGATGTGAGACTAACTTTCTTTCCCTGTGGGTATTCAGTCGATTAATTGTTTGTTACTTGTGGGCATTGATATCAATCTCAGGTTTTATCGCGTTACTCTTCATCCGTACTGGTGATTTGTCTTGTCCTCATCGTGGGTTCACAGTGTTGTTGCACCTGCCCATTGATGTGAAGGACATTCCACGTAGAGGACACCTGTGCGTCATGACTGTTTGCTATTTGCACGGGGTACTCGGTGTGTTCATTTAAATAAATAAAAGAGGGAAACCCTTGAAGGCCTTGTAAACAGCAAATAAATAATACATCATAATGGTATGTTCAGGAACTCGTGAGAAATAAACTAGGACACACAGAAAAACAAGGAGACATGAGAGATCATAGGAGAATCGCACTAGGACCTACCGAACGACACCAACCGCTAGCTATGGAGCGAATCGTACTATCCTTCCTGCAATACACAAAAATTAGTGCTTCGTGCACTGGGGTCATTACCGCGGTTTCAAACACGTAAACACCGGTTATGTACCTAGGGCAATCCAGCCTAATTAATGACGCATATACTTTTGTGGTCCCGCTATGTACAGAATATATCAGATTACACAAGACAAAGACCTTAATAATGTGTCTAGTAAATGATAGAAGAATGAGAACAGTACAAGACAGAGGGTAGGTTTGGTTAGTGTATAAACATTTAAAGAAATCAAGAGGAAAACCCGAGGCCTATAAACAGTAAATAAATTATGTACCGTACACATAAACAACCTTTACGTGTGTATTATTAATCTAGGTGACATGCTGCACTTCCGAACCGTAGGATGTTAGTGCAGTTTGTTGCACGCCTAGTTGTTCAGGGTATTTTCCAAGGGGAAAAAAAGCTACAGATCACCGTGTTGGTCGGAGAACTGAAGGTCAATCTCGTTTTATCAACACCTGATTGTTGTTGCACATTTGTGGACTTCACAAATAAATAATAAACGTAAATGAGCAAGCTGCAGTTACTTTGATTGATTCTTCGTACTCCCGGAATAGGTAATGTTGTGAGGTTCTTCAATCATCTGGATATTTAGTTATTTATCTACCTTTTTTGGCGGCTTCTACTAATAAACTAAACGTGGAAGCAGAAAAAGAGCTACATCACTGTAAAAAAAAAAAAAAAAAAAGAAAGGTTTAAAAAAAAAAATATCGCCCCCGCTTTGACACCGATTAATGGCCAGTTATAATAGAAGAACATGTGCGGTATTATTTCCCTCCTGTCCATGTGTTATTCCCTTCTCAGCTTTTACTGCTTTGCGCCCTCTATTTATTTACCTTAAATGATCAACACCCTGTGGAATGGACGCATATTCGTCACAAAACTACAATTTCTGATTGTTTATGAAAGGATCAAACTTTTCTGTTTTATTCCTTCTGTTGGGCATGAGATAATACCGATCTAAATTAATAGGCAACTGAACATGGAATTTTACTTAAAGCAAGAGACTCATTTTAAAGCCGAATTGTGTTTGAACTCTTCTCTAATAATAATTTAGTTTTTAATTGTAAAGTCATGAGATATTATTAAAGACTTGCGACTCCTCATAAATGTTACTTTTAATTTGTCCAACGTATGTTGTGCTGTTATATTATAATTTTTAAATAAGTAATGAAAAATATGTCAGTCTTACAATGTTGATGATGACGACAATTAAACACTGCACTGCAAAATACAAGGTATATTAGTTTTCTTGCTAAACTGTCTATTGCTGACTCTAGACTTAATTGTAAGTCTAGAAAGCTGATAAAATCTTGACTTTAAAAACATGCCATCAAGCCATCCTTATGAGGATATTACGTTTCTTGGTGGTGGCTGTAGAGAAACACTCGTACGATGGAATCAGGTTGAGGAGGATAACCTTATAACTCCATTCTCTGTTTTATTTGCTTTCGGTATTTTTCAGGAAACAGCGGCGTGACCTTTGCCTTCTCCGTGTATACAGGTGTATCAATGTAGGGCAGCTTATATAGTGGAGGCTCATTAGCTTTCAAGAAAAAGTGAGATAAATGTTTCACAGTGAGGTCATGGTTTAAAACACAAGAAACATTGCTTCTTTCCCTATATATCCTAATTTAACCATAAGAGGTTGAACGGGGGGAATTTAATTTTTTGTCTTTATAAATTACAAAAAGTCTTTGATTAAATGTTTTACTGCAGAAAACGAAGTGAGAAGAAGTGTCAGAAAGGACAAGAAATACATTGACGTTGGTAAGAAAGGCAGAAGAAGCGCAGCAAAAAGAAATAGAGAAGCACCATCCAGCAGTAAAGAAGAATCTAACGGGCAAAAGATGTCAATTAAATGACCGAACACCACAACACTGACAAATTGTTCTTAACCACAAAGAGCAAATGTCAAGATGGACGGAACATTTCTGTAAGAACTCTAAATAGACAAGCTCCACAGAGGCTCTCCCCCCCCTCTCATTCCTCCCCATTTTCCAATCCAGCCAAAGAAATGAGTTAAATTGGTAACTGTTAAAATAAAACAGTAGGAAAGTAAATCTATAAGGTTTCTACGAGATGGAACAGCTGCGGACGGTCAAGGCGATACGAGAAAAAATGTCGCACAATGAAGAAGATATATTAGTACGTTGCCAAACAAGGGAGATATGGAAAAGTGCAGAAAGAAACTACAGAATACTATTTTTACTGTATGGACAAATGCACAAATACAGAGTTGTTGTTGTTTAACTAGGTGCTAAGATTCTCGCTTTTTGAGCAACCAACTCCCAAGTTGAAGACTCCCTTGTCTTATTACACTGTCGGATCTAGGCTTTTTCTGTGGCTTTTCGGCCATCCGAAACGTGTTGAGTTGAAGTCATGAGCTCAAGTTTCTCCAGCTAGGCTCGCATTTAAAGGCATCGTCACATCTGGTCCCAAGCTAGGAGAAAGAAGCTCGTGGTCATACTGTGCATTCCCCGTATCAAAGGGGGCTCTCCAACTATGTTAACGATCTAAAATACTGTGCTATGGTTTCTGGACTAACCTAAAGGATATTGTACACGTCCTACACAGATCCCTTCTCAGATCTCCATGCTGTCACTGTGGTCCATAATGAGATCCTCCTGCATGCACGTCAACAGGTTCAAAGCCAAAGAAGTTACGTCTGGGCTCAAGTGGACTCCTCCAAGCTCAGTGAGCAATGTGGGTTCTCAACCATGTTTCAACTACCGTTGGAATTCATGGGACGTGTAGTGGAATTGATTTCATAGCATATCATGAGTGTGTAATTAGCCTCACAGACAGAGGTTCAATTCACGTATGTTACTATAGCATTGTGATAAGCTGGTGGTCATTAAGGTTGATCTGGTCTGCCCCCATGCATAAAAAAACTACAGAGTAAACACTTTATGATATGGACAAATGCACATAACTAAGGTAAATTTTACTATCTGTGTCACAGAAATAATAAACATAAATATTCTACAAAAGATTTACAAGAGGTCATAGGACAGACCATTTTAAAGCGCAGAGCAGGGTTTCGATAAAACAGATCTGGGGACAGTCCAGATGTCACTGTCATAATTGTAAATCACGCTCGGAACTAAAGCTCACACTTGTAGCAATCAAAAACGTCTTTAGCCATATTAGTAAGTTGATGGTTTATCCTATAAGGAAGTGGCAATCAACCCCCCGCTTTTATGTGTTTGTGATTTTATTAGGCCACTTTTTTCATTAGTAGTTTGCCATTGCTTTACTGAACGGTACGGCGCTTATACCATTGTTAAAATCCACACAAAGCGATCTGCTACCAAACCGCCTGCAGCAGGTTTCGAACCTGGTATATCTGGATTATGAAACTGCGTTCATATCCATTAGGCAACAGACGCCGACTTTAGCATTTACACAACAAAATTGCTTTGAAATGTAGGGAACATTGCTGAGTCCTCGTACTTTGCAGGTTCCTTTAATCATCATGCTAGTGATACATCATTCATTTGCGAGGGAGAACAAAAAAAAAAAAGGCAAACACGAAGTATAGACTTTACAAGTGGTTTGCAGGAATTGAGTTACTATTGGTTAGACAGGTATCACAGTATGAAGCAACC